>CAUYSK010043460.1:0-71368 GCA_963575035.1 Avahi laniger | reverse complement strand
CCTCTACTCTCTCTTCAGTGCTGTGGGAAAGCGTGTTGTATGTGGTGAAAATAACCATTTCTGCCTCTCAGAAGCTGTGTGACCTTGAGAAAGTTACTGGACCTGACTGAGCCTTAGTGGCCTTGGGCAAGTTACTTAAAGATTATGTCTCAGAAGCCTTAGCTGTCACATCTGCAAAATGGTGACAACAGCAGGACTTGCTAATTCCATAAAGCAATAGTTGAGGAATGCTTAGCACAGTCCCGGGTATGTTAAGCACGCATGAAGTTAGCAGGTGAAGGGACTCACGAGTCTGTGAGTGTGGATACCCATTAGCACATTTTCCAGAGATGCCCTGAGAGCACCCTGGACCGTGCTCCGTTGGAGAGGAGGGCCTGGTTCCTGGAAACGAGCGGACACGTACAGCCTTCTGTGTGAATAGATCTCACTTTTCTTTGCCGTTGAAAATTGGCATCACATGGCTTCCAGCTCCTTGCAGGATATCACGTGGGCTGCTCCCGCTGTACCCAGCCATTCTGCAGCTTCCTGAAAGTTCCCAGTCTCCTGCTGGAATCGGGAGGTTAGCCACATGGAGCCAGATTCAGCAAACAAAGAGGGAGTCAGCTGTTCATTTTTGGCAAATTAACCATTTCAAACCTTAAGACACAATTAGTACCCTCAAAACAAGTCATTAACTAAATGAATCGCAGAGACTTTTATTCATTCAACTAGCTCGTGCTGGGCACCAGGGAGGTAATCAGAGATGCCTGAGACACAGTCTCCGCCTCCAGTCGCCTGAATCTCACTTGACCACAATTCAGTCATGATGTACAGAAGGTCGCACAAGGTACCTGTGGGAGAAAATGTTCACTCTCTGACTGTCAGTGGCCTCTGATACACTGCGCTTTACTGAAACATCCGTCTTTGGCTTTCAAACTGGATTGGGAGGAGTCCTTGCGTTCCTCTAAGCCTATCGGGGGCACGGAGCCAAGACAAGGGAATGTACCCCCACACCCCACTTCCTCAAGAGCACACCCACTTGGATCTGCTTCACATAGGGTTCTTGTATACGACTGCTTTTCAACAAAAGATCTCTTGGCAAATAAGAACTTTGACAACCTCTGGTCTAAGATGGTCATGCTGCCTGCCCATCTAAATCAAACTCTCTCATGCTATTCAGGAGAGTTTAATCATCACCTTCTTATTTCCAGGGAAGCAGAGGCACAGAGAGACAAAGCACTGAACTTACTCCCGTGGTCATTTCCAACGGTGTTGGATGGCAGTGACCCGAAGAGAATGCCAGCCGCCATCTGCATGGTGTGGGGAGGGGGGGCGGAGCACTGCAAGCAAACAGCCAAGCAGTCCCTGAGGGCCTGGTCTCCAAGGTCAGCATGGGTGGCCAGGAGCTGTCACTTCCCATCCAGGTCTCCCGGAGATCTGCCTTCTCATGCCACCCACAGGGCCTGAGTTACTGCCAGGAGTCATTCACTAGCAAGAAAACTGCTGCTAGCCCTTAAAAGTATTAAGCACTTGGACTCCTTGGAAACAAAGACAGTGTCATATTCATATTTAAAACCACAGATGGAAGCAGTGGAGGTTAAATGGTCGTGGTGGCAGATGAGGGACATATCTTATTCAAGAACTGGCAGAACGTAACACTGACTCACAGTCTTTGGAGCAGCCTGCAACCTTCTCCTCTTTAATCTGGTGCTGCAATAGCCCCCTGGACTTCCCTCTCCACCTCTGGGATTTTTCCTCTTCAGACATCACTGTGTTGCTAGATGACACCACAAATCTGACCCAATCACTTAAAACCCCTCTGTGTTCCCCCAAAGCTTTTAGAGCAGAGTTCACACTCCCTGCTTAGCACACGAGCCGTTTGGGATCAGGCTTTCGTATACCACGTTAGTCACATCTTCTCCACTCAGGCAGCTCTGTCTTAGCTCTCCTGAAAAACCTGAAACGGAGCTCAACCTGCATTCAACTGTCCCTGTGGCCTCAGCTTGGAACACCCATCTCCCACTTTCTTAAGCTGCCTGATTACCACTGGCTCTTTACTATTAATGGCTGGTATGTGTTGTGCACATACCTCATGCCAGTCCTATGCTTAGCATGAACACATGCATTATTTCATTGAATCTTATAAAAATCCTATGTGGTAAGCACTATTATTATCAGTATTTTACATATGAGGCTTAAAGACATGAAACAGCTGGCCGAGGTCACAGAGTAGACAAGTGGCAGAGCTGGGATTTGAATCCAGGTCTCCAGGGCTCAAGAGCCAATGCTCTCAGCCCTTCAGTCCACTGTTGTGATACAGCAGCCCTTCCTCCTCAAACCCGGACTTCCTGTCTGAGCCGGACCTACTGCACTCTGCTCTACGCAGCCTCACCTCACCGAGTGACTTGTCCATTTTCTTCATTTGCCTCTGGGCTCCGTAAGAGGAGCCATGCCTCAACCCACGTTCTATCTTTAGCACTTGTCATTGTGTCTGACATATAGTATGTATTCAGTATAGATTGGTTCAATGATAAATAAAAAATCCTTTCCTTTAAGAGACTGATTCTAAACTTATTATCACAAGACCAAAAGGGCCAGGTGAATAAAAACTATAATTAGCAAATGTCAAATTCAGATTTCGAGGGGGCTCCAGAAGTCAGTGGCAGCCACCCTGTTTTATTCTCAGCCAGGACCAACATTGGGTCCTCAAAGGGGAGGCTCAGGTATCCACTCCCACCCTGCCTCCATCACCAGTCTTCAGGCTCATCGGTGTTCAGAAAGCTGGAGAAAATTAATGCCATGTTGCACCAGAGACAGCATCAAAATATATTATTCTGTGAACTGTAGGCTCTTAAATCATGCCATGTCCATATAGGAAGCCAAATTCTTTCTCTCTAGATGGACTATAAATTGCAGTGAAAAGATCTGTTGTCGTTGCTTTCCAAACTAAGTTATGGTGAGTATTTAATCTCATTTTCCATTGTAAATTATTTGCGATAATAATGGGCCAAGCATTTAAATTCTACCTAATAATCTTATTTCTGGTCATACTTAGCACTTTACCAAGTTTACAACTCTGTTACCCATCATTTTTTGAGTATTAATTAGCAGGGTAATGATTCAGAGTGATCACTGTCATGGAACTAAATTAATATCTCATCCATAATGTGAAGGACATCTCAAAGGTATCATGAATATCAGAGTGTTGATTCTGCTAGAGTTATTAGCTAGTGAACATTAATAAAGCTGCCAGACTATTCTTACTTGGCAACAGTCCATGGTGTAGAATCGGACGTTTACAAAAGACAGATGGGGAATGGTAATGCTGCCGTGCTGTTTACGTTTTATGAAGTAGACTTAAAATATATTGTTGTATTTTTACCTAGACGCTTATTGTTTCTTCCAATTTTGCCACAATTTGACCAACTCTTACCAGTCACTAGGTGTTTTCATTACCCTTCTTCCATCTCCCGTGGGTACCACGGATCCATTATGAGACCTTATGGCACACCTGACCTGAGTCGTGGAGGGTTTGGGTGATTCACTGTGGCTCTTTGTCCCAGGAAGGATGGGCAGCTGCAGGCTATCTTAATGCTCCATGTGCTCAGAAGTGTTATTTCGTAGGCTTCCAAAGTGTACAACTGTTTTCCTTCTAAAAGAAGATCCAAGGACAAGAAATCATGGGAGCAGAATAAGGATAGCTCAGTGGGTCTCCTAGGCCTGACACAGATGTTTAGGAAGGGCTATTGCAGGAACATTTTCTTGTGAATGCTACATGGTGTCGCCAAAGGCCCCCGCTGTAAGCCAATTGCCAAACAATGTAAATATGTGACAGTTATTAATTCAACTCTATTCTTTAAATATTTCCCAGGTACCTACTATATGCCAGGTACCACACCAAAAATAGAAGTGTGTTTAAAGAGAGTGTCTAAGTGCTCTAGGAAGAAGCAAAGACACCATCCTTCCCTCAGGACATGTGCAGCTTCTGCATAGTTCATTCCCAAGCTCGGTGAGCAGGGTCAACGTAGACCACACTGTAGGAGAGAAAAGGTCATTTCTTTTCCTCACCCATTGCAAGGTTCTTGGCTGAGACTCCTATGACAAGACAGATTTATAAAAGAAAAGCACACACATTTATTTAATATAAGTTTTATGTGATACCAGAGCCTTCAGAATGAAGACCCAAAGAAACAGGGAAAGCTACATATTTTTATGCTATGCTTGATGAAGTGGATGGTTGTGAAGTATGAGTGGACAAAGGGGTCTGATCTAATGGTAATAAATTGAGGGGTGGTAGCAAGGCCTGTTTGTTCAGATTCTTCTTGGCATTTCTGTGTCTTTGAGGATAAGAATGTTCCTTTCCTCTAGGTATAGTGCGGGCATCTCTGGAATTAAGGTGTTATGACCTGCTTTAAAGGAAGGGCAGAAAATTTCTTTATGACTGCTCCATGGTGAAGAGTGGAGAAGGGTGAGGGGAAGGTGAGAGTGACCTTGCTGCTTCTGTTGTTTCCTCAAACGCCAAGGTAACATATTTTGGGGTAGCGTGTCTCAAATCCCAACAGCACTTAGAAATGGAAGTATCTTCCCTTGCTTGTTAATATTATGAGGGTTTCCCCCCCCCACTTATACAACTTAACTTTAGAAGATTCCAAAATGGGGCATTAAAAACCCCTGCTGCCATTGCTATTGGTAGGTAGAATTGCAAATGAGCATTAGGCCTCTGCTTACCACCCTGACCAGCTAGAGCAAGCTCCACACATGGGCACCTCTGCAGTGAGGGCTTGGAAGGATACAGCAAGGACAGCTGCTCCCAGCCCTGTGCTGCTGATGCCAGCAGGAACCTGGAGTGCCATTACTGCAGGGCCCCCCTGGAAGACAGGGGGTTTTCCAAGACACAGAAGCTCATTATTGAGAGTACAGGGTCCGGAGTCAACCAGCTTTGGTCCAAATCTCAGCTCTGAATCTTCTTGAATTTCTCTGTGCATGAGTTTTCTCATCTATAAAATGGGGATAATAATAGTACCTCTCTACCGTAGTTTGGATATAGTTTATTTGTCCCCACCAAATTTCATATTGGAAGTTAATCCCCAATGTTGGAGGGGGGGCCTAACAGGAGGTATTTGGGTCACGGGGGCAGATCCCCATGAATAGATTAATGCCCTCCCTGGGGGCAGGAGTGGTGAGTGATTTCTCACTCTGTTAGTTCCGGTGAGAGGTTGTTGTTAAGAGCCCAGCACCTCTCCCCTCTCTCTCTTGCTGTCTCTCTCACCGTGTGATGTCTGCACACACCAGCTCCCTTTCACTCCCCACCATGAGTGGAAGCAGCCTGAGGCCCTCACCAGATGCCCAATCTTGAACTTTTCTAGACATTAGCATTGTGAGCCAAATAAATCTTTTTTCTTTATAAATTACCCAGCCGCAGGTATTCTGTTATCACAACACCAAACAGACTAAGACACTGTCTCATAGGGGTGTTGTGAGGATTAAATAAGTTAGTGTATGTGGGATGCTGAGCACTGTGCTCTGGGATGAAATGGGCAAGTCCAGCACCTTGAATGGTCCACGAGTGAGGCTGTGTACTGAAATCCAGGCACCGGACTCTCTGCCTGGGTGCCAGATGCTCACCTATCAAAAGGAAGCAGCGGTACTTACCTTAGAGGGCTGATGGAGATACAAAGGAGATCACATAGTTAAGCATCAAGGCTTAGCAGGTACTTAAGTTATCAGTCATCTCAAACCTGCTACGTCTTAGAGTCTCCTAAGGAGCTTCATAGCATTAGAATCTGCTAAGGAGCGTCTTTTTTATAATATGTATATTATAAAAAATATTTTATATATCTATTACTTTTTGTTTTATATAGGTTTACAGTTACAAAACAGTTGCAAAAATAGTACAGAGAGTTCTTTATCCAGCTTCCCCTAATGCTGATATTTTGCATTACTGTGGTCCAATTATCAAAATTAAGAAATTAACATCAGTACAATGCTCAGCTAACCTATAGGCATTATTGAGATTTTACCAGTTTCTCCTCTAATGTCCTTTATCTCCTCCAAGACCTAAACTAGGATCCCTTTGCATTTGCTTGTCATCTCTCCTTAATCTCTTCAAATCTGTGACAGTTCCTCAGTCTTTCCCTGTCTTTCACGACCCTGACACTTTAAAAGAGTACTAGTCAGGTATTTTGCAGAATATCCCTCAGGTTCGGTTTATCTAATATTTTCCCATGCTTAGGTTGGGGCTATGCATTACGAGAAAGGATACCAGAGAAGTGATAAGCCCTTCTCAGCATCTTGTAACAGGAGGTACGTGATGTCAATATGGCTGATTACTAGTGATGTTAGCCTTGATCGCTTGGTGAAGGTGGTGTCAGCTGGGCTGGGTTTACCTACTGTACAGTTACTATTTTTCCCATTGTCATTAATAAATAACTTGGAGAAGATGATTTATGCAAATAACCTATTTCTCCTCATCTTTTGCTCTACTAATGTTCCATTCATTGGTGCATTTTGCCTGCAACAATTACCGCAATGTTCTAAGGGCAGTTTTCTATTCCCTCATTCTTTCTACATTTCTCGATTGGAATTTTTCCGTAATGAAATGCTGTTTCTTCTTTCTCATTTATTTATTTTTTTAGTTATTTATTGAAATCATCATGGACTCATGAATATTTATTTTATTTTATTGGTTTTATAATCCAGTACTGCCATTATTAATTTTGATGCTCAAACCTATGGCACTTTTAAAAATATCTGTGTCTGAGACCCTCTCCAGATCATTTGAAACAGAATCTATGTTAGTGGAGCATAGGCAATGGTATTTCTTTAAAGTTGCCCATGTGCACTAAATATTAGTTCCTTCACTCTCCCCACCTGCCTCCTCCAAAAACAAAAAAGAATCCTCCTTCCCATGTTTCTGCAGGACTTGCCCCTGCACTGGCTGTCAGAGTGCTGATGGCGGGCTGCAGCCGCTTGGAGAACTGGCTCTGTGGTCATCTCCATTCCCACCCCACAACCCACACCCCCTCTCCTCCGCTTCACCTGGCCCACAACAGGAACTTGGGTACCAGAATCTCTTTTACAACAGCCTCCTCATGTAGAAATTCTGATGTTTATTGTCATTTTCATTTGGGTCAGGTGGAGGACAAAAAAGCTATGGCAGCCTTTAGAAAGGCAAGTTTAAGAAAAGAGCCAAGGAATTATGACCTTCAGCTGGAAGGGCTTTCTAAATGAATGGTGGATTACAGCTGATGGCAGGCTCACGGCTGGGAGAGCTGTTCCCACAGCTCCTGGCTCTGCCTCCTCAAGTCCCACAAAGCACTTTTCTGCTGATACGACAGTTCTAAAGAATGGAAACAACTCTCACTTACATGAATGACTTATTTGGACACCTCTAAAATCATAATAACCAAATACATAAATTTAATTCTCCCTTTAGGTGATCAATATGGAGCCAGGTATGTTTTCATTCGAAGACATGGTCTTCCTGAATAAGGAAATTGATCCTGTAGCATCCTTTAGCTGGTTTCTAATTACTCTCTATTCCTAGGTGCCAAATCAATCTCATGATATTTTTAGAAACCTAATTGTTTCTTTAGTTGAATTGGTGCCAATAATATGTCCAAACTTAGATAAAGCAGATTTAAAACCTGACTTGTGATAGAATAAAAGCTTAACCCTGAGTATACCATGGCAGTGTGAATTTGACATGGTTCCCCAAATTATGCCAAATGAGTTTGGGGAGATTTGTCTCCCAAGTTGCTGTCCTTTTTGCTTATTTTTTTCTTCATAGTGATCAGTTCCAACCTCAATTTTTTCTAGCATGTATTTTCTTCTACTAAAAATTCTACTAAAATTTTAAGGGGATTCCAATTTCTAGGGTAAGTGAACTAATGAAACCTGTAATAACTAGACAGAAAAGAATCCAACGTTTCCCGATAGAACACAGACATACTTCCAAGACAGGGATTTTAGAGATGCAAAGTGTTAATTCAGCACAGCATCCAAGCCAGGGTAAGGAACATTTAGATGCTGCATGACAAAAATAAATCTCTCTTCCTGGAAGAACTTTAACCCAAAAGGAGAAGCAGCTCAAAGGTTTATTGTTGTCAGAGCCACAAACTTGACACCCCTCTTGATAAAAGACTTAGATCCCTGACCCCAGTAAAGTTGCTACTCTAAAAGCCATTTGTGTATTGATCTCCTCTGAAAAAAAACCAATAGGTGTCTGGCAGAATGAGCATCTTTGGGAAACCAAGTTACTGTACTTAGAGGAGAGTCTGAGTGACCAGAGCGAGGACCTCAGGACACCAGGCTGTGAAATGAGATTTAGGAGAAACTGGCAACCTGGGCCACTTCTCAGTCTCTACAACAAGGCCAGTGGGGGTGTGTAGCTCCAAGTAGGAAAGTGTGTCTGCTGGGAAACCTTAACTAATCTTACTCTCCACTCTTCAAAAGACAGAAGAGGTGGGGCGGGCTGGTCTAGCATGGATACCAGTCTGAGATCAGGGTGCTTTGGTGGTTAGATATATTGGTTATGCTACAACAAGAGTACCCACCACACCTACGTGTTAATCCTGGTACATCACCTGGAAGAAATGAACCAGTATTGCCTGTTTGAGGCTGAGAAGGAGATTCAGAGGCAGAAAGGGCTGAGACTACCAGGCTACCCAGCAAGGACTAAGGATTTAGAATTCTTAGACTAAGACTCAAGACTTTGAGCACCTAGGCCAACTGTAGCAACAAGAGAAAAAAATGGTGGCAACTTGCTGGCTATCTTCCTTTTTCTCCCATAGGATCAAACTACAATCACCAACTTCCCATACTTGCAGGAGAAAACATGTCTTTGGAGGCTTGCTGTTTAGCTGTTAACTCAATATAAATTTCTTTCAACAACAGAAATTTAAAAATCATTTATTGAGCACCTACCAGGCACTGTTCTAGAAATAAGACAAAACCCTGCCCTCATGAACAGACAATAAACAAATAAACAACAATCATTTCAGAGGCCAATTAATGTCATAAAGAAAATGAATTCGAGTAATATGGAGTGAAGGGAGCAGGTGTCAGGTAAAGCTTCTCTGAGGAGGATTCAGCGGTGACGAGTGAACTCCTGGGGAGAGTGTTCCAGACAGGTGACTTCCCTCAAGTGCAAAGGCCCCAAGGTAGGGGCAAGCTTGGTGGAGTTGACGACCAGAAAGGCCAATATGGTGGGAGCATAGTGGACCAGGACAGATCGTATAGCGTCCTATAGGCCATGCACTCTGTATAACTGAAGCCTCTGGAGGGTTTGGGGGGTTGTAGTGGGGAACGGGAATATGTTTTACTTTGTAAATATCTCTATAGCTGCTTGCGGTAAATAGACTGTAAAAAGAGTGGAAACATTCTATAGCTGTGACTTAGCAGCATGTAATATCTAAATCCTGGGAACCTAAATGTCCTATAGCACATTTGCCTTCTCTTTGTTTAATAATGATGGTCACTGCGTTTATTTCACAGCCTCAAAACCTCTCTACTTGCTTTTGCTTAAACATCAGAAAAACCATTTGCTGAAATTCATTTAACTAGAAAATATGATTTGTGCTTATCAGCTTATTACAGATAACATCTTACCTCAGTTGGTCATAGGAAATTTTTTTTTTCCTTTAATCAGTTATCTCGTTTCTCCCCCTACAGGGATGCCAATCACCCTTCAGTACCTTACCATTATTATGAACCTTTTGGACCTGATGAATGTACCATGTACCTCTCCCACGAGCGAGGACGCAAGGGCAGTCATCACCGCTTTATCACGGAGAAACGAGTCTTTAAGAATTGGGCACGGACATTCAATATTCACTTTTTTCAACCAGACTGGAAACCAGAATCACTTGCCATAAGTCACCCTGAGAGTAAACCTGTGTTCTGAGGAATGAGCATGCTGCACTGTAGTCCCAGGTACCCTCTGTATCCGACACCGGGACCTTGAACTTCCTGAGTCACCAGACAGGAAAGGGAAGAGAACTGGTAGCAGAAGACAGCGCCACTCCTTAAGAAGTACTATGGACAGATGCCTACCAGGCATGACTACAAAGCAGTGCAGTTGGCTTGTAAGGAAAATTCCAGAATTAATACAGCCAAATGAGTGTTGTCCCTTTCAAAGGTGTTACCTTAGGAGCCAAACACTCATTTCAAAAACATTTCAAATCTCTTAGTATTGCCTTCAAAACTGAAACATGAGCAACTCAACAATATTAGTTTCATTCCTTTATAGAAATACCATGTCAAAAGACATTTTTCTATCAAGTTGTATCCTTTTCTGATCTATAACCTTTGTCATCTGTTAGACTCTGTATGTGTGA
The DNA here is from genome assembly GCA_963575035.1 of Avahi laniger. NCBI lineage: Eukaryota > Metazoa > Chordata > Mammalia > Primates > Indriidae > Avahi > Avahi laniger. The sequence continues at coordinate 61,052 of CAUYSK010043460.1, read as the reverse complement.
TTTGTAAAAAGCCACCTGAAAGTGTAGACAAGATTTCTGAAGAGCACATCTCCACTGACTTTCATAAAGCAAATGTCCAATATTTATTTACTGAAAGTTTTTTAGTGCACTCTAGGCCAGTATTTTTATAGATTATGATTATGTGGTAATTTATCCTTCCTAGCTCTTTAATCCTGAATGATGGTTGGAAATGGCCTAGAATTGGGTTGATGAGTTACTGTGTTCACAATGCTCATTGTTAGCATGCATTTGGTATTTGACTTAGAAATGTTGTGTTGCACTTTTTGAACCCCTAGGATTCAGGAAAATTGTTCTTTCATAGAAAGAATAGCTATGGCATTTTCTAATGTGCAGAAATGCTCCAAAAGGACAAGATTGAAAACCAAAAACTGTATTATTAAAACAAAAAGATGCTAACAAGAGAAACTTAAAGATAGTTTTCTTTAGTAATAATTTACATAAGTAACTTCTCTTAAGCCCTAGTTTCCTCTTCTCCAGAACGATGTCACTGTACCAGATGACCTCTTAGGTTTTATCCCAAATCTAAAATTCTGTGAGCCTCTCATTAACCCATCTGAGGACTTTGCACTTGAATGATGGGGCTCCCACAGCCGCAGAAACCTTAGTTAGCGGGGGGTTACATTCCCACGCTACTTATATCCCTCTTGTGGTTAAAAACATACTTCCTCCTGTGTCCCCATGGGCTAAAACATACCCCCTGCTTCTCTGGAAGCACCACTACATACACACACACACACACACACACACACACACACACACACACACAAATACCACATACACAAAGACATACTTCTGAGGGATTCCTTGGCTACAAGAACAAGGAACTATCCTTCTTTGAGGAGAAGAGACTACAAGGAGATTCCCTATCATACAACTCATTTATCTTATGAAGTATTCAGACTCACTCAAATTTCACTACAAATCTTCTCAGATTATATTCATTACCATTTTCTAGCCTGAAGGAGTATAAAGGACTTATTTTAATAAGAGCCAAGTTCAATTAGTATTATAGATTTTTATTTAAAGAAGTAATATTGTTCAAAAATAGTCTTTTAAAAAATATACTAGTGTTTTCTTTACACGTGGCTTAGGAGGCATTAGTTTCTGATGCCGAATTTGAAGGCACCAGCAAATATTATGTATGAAGACTGACCTTGTTTTACAGACATGAGCTGGCTTGTAATTAAAGGTTTCTCACATTACCACTTCTTTTCCCTTAATCGTATGGAGTACTGTTGTTGAAATGCAAACACTATAGTGCAGGTATTCACACAGCAGATACAAAGTTAGCATTATTGTGGTGTGCTTTGAGTTGTGAAAAGCCAGTAAGATTGAAATGGCTGTCCAGAACATACTGGGAGGCATTCTTTACATTTTCTCATAGATTTTAAAGAGGCTATGAGTTTTATTTCAACACAATGTCTTCTGCAGCATGGACTCTGAACACACAATATTTTATGAACATATGAAAAAGTGTATGAATTTTATACAATTTATTTTACACACCACTTTTACAATCACTTGAAGAGATTGTTGCTTACATGTAAATGGCTCCTTAGACAACTTCTGTATTTATGGAAATTTGGGAAGGGGTAATTGGGACATGTAAGGATGTAGCTATGTTGCCTAATCTAATAATATCTCACATGTCTGTGTATCTTCAGGTTTTAGGTTGTTCTTTTTAACAAAAAAGACCAACATGAGAGCTCTTTTTTGTAGCTTTCCCACTCAAATACTCAAAAGAATGAAAAGCAACCAAATTCTGAAAGCCCTGGCTTCCCCGGGAAATATTTTAAATCTATGCGTAGCTAGGATATGTGAATTCATATTCTTAAAAAACTATGGTGTAAATACGTGTAAGAAATTCTCATTTGGGTAGTGGTTTTATTATAGCATGAAAGGAAATGCCTAGAATTCTGATAGATTGTGCTGATGGACCTGGTTGTGGGCAATTGAATTCTCGTCTATCATTTCATGACTGTCGGTCTTAACGCCACTCAATACCATTAGACATAAACTCTGTTATAAAAGATGACTATAAAACCATGCTTACAGACCCCGGTGATTTCAATACCTGATTGTGTTTGAAGCCTAAGTCACACCCGTTACGTTCCATACTTTTTCTCCTCTCCCAGCTGTGTCATCAGCTTCCTCCCAGCTTTTAAGACCACAGTAATACAATGGCACAGCTGGCAGATCCACGGCTTCTGTTATTTCAACACAAGAACATTTGGCAGAGGCCATTACAATAGATAGCCATTAGGGGCAAAGATACAGGAATTCACAAACAAAATCAATCACTTCAAATGGCCCATAAAAAGAGGAATCTCACATTTAATATTCCACAGTAAATATTCACCCAAGAAAGCGTACATTAAAAGGACATTAGGAGGTAAATATTCAGTGTGCTGTGTGGGGACTTAGCTCTGTGATTTCCATTACCGTTAATGGGTGTTTGGCAACTAAGTCCCTGTGCTTTGCTAACCCTGGTATGTACTCCTAAGGGCTACACATAAAATCAAAGCAATGCAGGAACTGCTAAGGTCATAATCTTTTCCTCAAAAAAATAAATGAAAGCAAAACACAAAGTATTGTACCTAAAGAGAAATTTGTGCGTGGTCTCTTGGAATCCTTAGGTTACTACCAAGTTTGTGTTTCAGATTCCAAACAATACCTCTGAATACAGATTACCTTTGTTTTCTGAAGTTTTCTCTCCATTACTGATCTATTTGAATTACGTTAGAATGGAGGGAAATAATCTAATTTTGAATAAAGAATCCCTTCAAAAATTAAAATTATTAATTTAGAAGCTAAATGAATGCCAGGTAAAAGTGGAAAGAAGAAGTTGAAATTCTGTTAGGATTAAGACAGTGCTATTTAAATGCATATGTACTTATTTAGTAGCTGCCTAAATATTTGCCCTTGTGTAAGAGTGACCTGACTTCAGAAATATACCCTGGATTCCACCAGAGTGGTACTTCAAACTGTTAAACAGACCTACCCCAAAAGAAGTGTCCATGTTACTATTCTCTCTGCCATATTAGGTGGTGAGGTTAGTATTCTATGGGTTTCATACCTGACCCAGTCATTTCTTCCATTCTCATTGCTTTCTCTCTCAGACCTCATTCTGTCACTTGCTCCCATTTCCTCCTGATTGTCTTCTTTTGTCTGCAGTGTGCTCCTAAATCAGCAGTCTTTGGGGCTGTTAAGGTCTTCCTTATAGAATTTTTAACTAGAGACCTGACTGGGGAACAGATTTGGGGTAGGTCCTGCCAGAGTAATGACCATGGTAGGTGGGAGGAGTACTTCTGGCTACAGGACAAGGTACTTCAGAAGTACTATCCTGGTTTGCACTGGGCCAGGGAGGAGCGGAGAAGGAGGACCTCCAAGAGGCAGACTTTCGGTGTTAATACTAGGGCAATCCCGGGCACCAGGACAGTGGGTCACCCTGTCAGAAGGCCACCTCAAAGAGAACTATAAGCCGTGCGGGCGGGGTGTGCGACTCAGTCATCACCTAGGTTTTAGCACATGCCAGAAGGTACTTTGGAATGGAAAGAGGTAAGAGAGTGTCTCGAGGCTTTAAAATGAACAGAAGTAATCCCTCTATTCTAGCCAACTCATCCCCACCTACTCAGGGTATTGAAATACAAATGCAAAAAAGGCTGAAATCCTGTTTCTTTCTACTCAGTGCCCTAATATTATATGCTACCTTGGATTGTCCTTTGTCTTTTTATGTATGTGTCCTGTTAGTCTAATTAGATTGTAAGCTCCTTGAGGGCAGAGACTGTTTCCCCTTTGTCTCTGTAGCCTCATACATAGTATAGTGCCTTGCACACAATAGGCGCTCAATAAATGTCTGTTGTTGATGATGATCTCTTAATGTTGACCCATTGGATTCGTAATTGGGCATAAATACATTTTTCTATTTTAAAAGTACAAGAAATGCAATAGGCTATGATACAGTTACATTTTAAGTGGATTTTTATAGGATTAGTTCTTAAACTGTTAACGTTTTTAATCAACAGAGCTGACCTAGATTTGGGTAGGATAATGTTGCTGAATTCATTAGGTTTGCTAATGCTGGCTGTACTGAGCACACAGGTGAAGTAAAGTTCAGCAAGCTTTGTGTTTTCACTGTTAGCGAACTGCTCTTAGCACAAATTAAATTTAATATTGACAAATGCTACACCATCTGCAGAAAGGCGGAAGAACAGCTTGGGCTCTGACTTCTGTGGTTCTACTACAAAAGGAAGGCTAGAATGAGACCAGCTAAAACCTGCTTTAAACTTGACATCTTCTAAAGCTGCTGGGAATCCAACTGGTGGTTATTAAGGGTCTATAAAACTTAAGTATACATTTATCTTAAAAACAAAATGAAACAAAAAACCACTTTTGTTTCCATGAAGCAGATCCAAAATGGTTTCATCTCTACCAGAATGTGAGGGAAAAGGAGAACTCTTGGGAAAAGGTGTCCTCAGGCAGAGTACCCAGGCTCCTGAATCGCCATCTGGCCAGCACCTGGCATTCGGTTACCCACCAGCTGCAGGAGAGGGCCACAGGCAGTCAGTAAAGGTGAGTTAGCTGCCCGTGGGTACCTCTACAAGGGACCATATCATCACCTTCTCGAGCATATGGACGCTCCGAATTCCCCTTTCACTGTCTACATACTTAATTGTGTTCCACATACTTATTTAATTGTGTAACAACAATTTCATTTTTTAAAGTGTAGAAAAAGAGCTAGAAAATATTACATTAAACTGAGAAGAGTGCTTATTTGTGGATAGGATTATAGCTTTTCCCACATTTTTAAAATTTTATTACAATCGCAAAATGTTATTTCATAAAATTTTAAGAATGTCTCTGCTCACTACATAAATCATCTCAGGACTGGCATCTTTAGTTCTTTACCATGTGACTAGTTCTTTAATTTCAAAACCAAATATAGGAAATCCATGGCATTAGATCAAAATTTTACAATTATATTATATCTACTGCATTTTGCACAATATTATTTGTGACATGTATTATTTTGCCATAATTCCATTATCCCATTTAGCAAATAAACAAACCGAAACTAAGAGAGGTTGTTTATCTGGCCCCCAGGGTGATGAAGATGAGAACAGACACAAAGCATGGCACGTACCAAGCACTTTTCCAGGTGCTTTGCATATATAAATGCATTTAATCTGTTACAGCAGGTGTTACAGCAAGTAGTCCAGAGGACAAACCCAGAGGCACACGGAGAGTCAGAGAATCAAAGTTTATTCACCAGCGGGCTCAGAGGGGCCTCGCCACCAAATTCTGAGCCCTGTCTACCCAATTTTTTCCACTTTTATTAAGTTGGCATGGTCCGAGGGGTGGGATATCAGGTGGCCAAAGCCTGCCAGATAACAGGTTAGTTGATGTGTCAGGTAATAAATAGGTTAATATTATGTTGGTGCACCAGGTAATAGGCTTAGCATTACATTGATGCACCAGGTAATAGATTAGTTGATGGGTCAGGTAATAGATTAGTATTATGCTGATGTGGATCTTCCATGAGGGGTGGGGGTCTCAGGTGGCTGATGTGCCAAGTAATAGATGGGGGTTTTCCTTATCAAATCCTCACAATAATCACATGAAATGGATTCTTTTATCGTTCCCCTTTTACAAATGCAAAAATTGAGGCACAGACATTTCAGTAATTTACCCAAAGTCATGCCACTATTAAGGGGGAAAGACAAATTAGAAGCCATAGGATCTGTCTCTGGAGTCTCTGACCTTAGTCACCATGTACTTCTTGGTAGAACTATAATCCTATAGGTAACAATTTCTATTAGAATATTCATCATGTAGTATTTGATACATATCAAATGATATCACACAGATAAATATGTAAATTTTGAAGCAAAAATAAGAATATTGCTACTACCCTTGAAGCTACCTGAATGTTTCTTCTATTGTCTTGGATTTTCTATTTACTATTCTCTTGCTTTCTAAGTAATTTTATTACATATAGATATATTTAATTTTGCACATTTATAAACATTATAAGACTGTTAAAACATTGTACCTGAAATCTTCTGAAACTTGCTGTTTTTCCAAGATTTATCCATTTCCTTTGCATGTAACTCCAGTTTATTTTCACTATCGCATAATGCCATTGCGTGAATATACCATAATTTATTTTTATCCATTCTTCTGTCAGGGAACATTTGGGTTTTCTGCTTGTTACTAATACATACAGTGCTTTTATGAACATTCTTAGAAAGTGTTTCCAATACATCTATGCTAGGATTTTTTAGAGTACATACCTGGCAATAAAATTGCTGAATTATAGAGTAAAATTGTTCACATATTCATGATATTGCCAAATTGTTTTCCATAGAGGTTAGACATCTTATCCTCCTAATAGTAGTTGTCCACATCTTTGCCAACACTTGGTATTTCCAGACTATAAATTTTTGCCCAGCTGGTAGATATAAATTATATCTATTATGATCTCAACTTGTATTTCCCTGATTTCTGGTGAGGTTTAGCATTTTTTTCCTATGTTTATTCTCCATTAGTGTTATTGCATCTGTGAAATAGCTATTCATTTTTGTCCACTTTTCTCCTGGATTACTTCATTTTTACTTTTTTCTTTTAAAGACATCTTAGTATATTCTTGATACTATATTTTGTTTATTATATGTGTTGCAAATACCTCCTTCAAATTTGTGGCTGGTCTTGTCTTCTTTACTATGTTGGCTTTCAATGAACAGAAGTTTTTAATTTCAACGTAGTCATGTTCTCTATCTTACTGATTAGCGCTTCTTATTTCTTATTTAATAAATCATGCACTATTCCTGATCATTAAGTATTTTCCTATATTCTATTCTAAAAGATTTCAAAGTCTTTGTCTTCCATATGGCAACCGGGGATTTTCTTTTATAATGTGAGAACTCACTTTTGTTTTTATATAGATACCGACTGTTCTAGCATCATTTACTGAAGGATTTGGTTTTCCCTAGTATCTGCATTCAAATTTCCATATATGTGGAGATTTATTTCTGTTCTCTGCATTCTGTTCAATTCTAATCAAATTGACTATCCCTGTACTAATACTAATCACAGTCTTAATTACTATAACTTTATAAGTTTTGGTATCTATTAGGGCAATTTCCCCCTCACCTTATTTTTCTTCCTGATGAATGTCTTGCTTATTCTTTTTCTTTTTTGTCGCTTATTTTTATTGAGATATAATTTTCATTCAGTAAGTACAGAAATCTTATATATATAGATTGATGACATTTTATATATATCTATACACCTATGTAATCACTACCAAGATCAAAATATGCTGCATTTCCAGCATCCTAGAAGGCTCACTCATGCTCCCTTCAGTCGATCTTCCTGTCAAGGGTAACCTCCATTCTGACCTCCATCAATTCAGATCTCTTCTGTTTTGAAATTTCATACAAATGAATCATATGGTATGTACTTTTTTTAAATATAGCTTCTTTCAGCCAGAATTATGTTTGTAAGATTTATCACTGTTGATGCATGTAGCAATGTAGCAATCGTTCTTTTTTCATTGCTGTTTAGTATCATATTGCATTAGAATTGCTAATTCTAATATTGATGGTCTTTTGGGTACTTTCCAATTTAGGGCTACTATGCATATAGCTATTATGAACATTCTTATATATGTTTTTTGGTGGACTTAGTCCACTCAGACTGCTATAATAAAGTACCATAGACCGGGTGCCTTATAAACAACAAAAATTTATTTCTCACAGTTCTTAAGGCAAGGAAATCCAAGATCAGGGTGCCAGCATGGTCAAGTTCTACTAAGAGCACTCTTCCACATTGTAGACAGCCATCTTCACATTTTATGCTCTCATGGCGGAAAGATGGCAAGAGGGCTCTGTGAGGTCTCTTCTTAGAAGGCTACTAATCCCATTCATGAGGGCTCCCCCCTCAAAACCTAATTACTTCCTAAAGGCCCCACCTCCTAATACCATCACCTTGGGGAATAGGCTTCGACATATGAATTTGAGGGGTTACACACATTCAGTCCGTAACAGTGGACATAGTGCTCATTTCTATTGGAAAAATGGCCAGGAGTACAATTACTGAGTCATTGGTACATTTGTGCTTGGCTTTAGTAGATATTGCCAAATAGTTTTCTAAGATAGGTGCACCAGTTTACACTCCTGCCAGCAATGACTGAGAGCACCAGTTACTTCACATGATTGTCAGCACTTTGTATTGTCAGTCCTTATAAATTTAACTCCTTTGCTGGCTGTATAATGATATCTCCTTATGGTTTCAGATTTATATTTCCTTGATGAATAATGATGTTGAGCATCTTTTCAAATGCTTATTAACCATATGCATATCTTATTTTGTGATATGTCTGTTCAAAGCTTTTGTCCATTCTTTTAATCAGGTTGTCATGTTTTGTTCTTATATATAGGAATTCTCTGTAACAGTCTTTATTCAAAGGGCTTAGTTGGATATATGTATTGCAGTGTGTAGCTTGACTTTTCACCATGATAATGGTACATTTTGGCGACTAAAAGTTCTTAATTTTAATAAAGTGCAATTTATCCATATTTTGTGTATAATATAATTTGTGTCTTATTTAAGAACTTTTTACTTAGCTCAAAGTCATGGAGGTAATCTCTTTATGTTTTCCTCTAGAAATATTTTTTTCTTTTCATATTTGAATTTATGATCCATTTCAAATTGATCTCGAAGGATGATTTGAGGTCAGGGTCAAGGTTCCTTTGTTTTCCCTTAAGGTAATAGAACTGACTCAGCACCATTTATTCTAAGTACCACCCTTTCTCCACTGAATTAGAATGGTACTTTGGTGATAAATCAGGTTACCATATATGTACTGCATCATTTCTTGACTCTGAATTCTTTCCTATTTTTTCATCCTTACACTACTACCACATTATCTTAATTACTACAACTTCATAGGTCTGGATATTTAGAAGTAGAAGGTACCCATCATATTCATCTTCTCCAATATTACTTTGGCTATTCTGGGAACTTTGTATTTCCACATACAATTTTAGAATCAGGGTATAAATATTCCATATTTAATAAAACCTGCTGAGATTTTTATTGGGATTATATTGATTCTATGGATCACTTTGGGGAGAAATGACATTTTATTGATATCAAGCCTTTCAATTCATGAGTACAAATTGAAAGTTTTTCATACAGAGGTCTTCCACATCTTTTCTCATATCTATTTCTAGGTATTTGATGAATTTGTTTGGCGCTATTATAAATGATATTTCTTCAATTTAATTTCAACCTGTTTGTTGTTAGTGTGTAGAAATACAGTTGATTTTTGCATATTGATCTTATGTCCAGCATTATAGCTTTATGAACTTAGTGATTCTAAAAGTTAGTTTGTAGATTCTTTGTATGTTCTTCATGCACAGTCATGCTTCTGTGCATCCTGACAGTTTTATTCCTTCCTTTTCAATCTTTATATTTTTTATTTTCTTATTTCACTCAGTAAGACTTCAGTCTAGTGTTGATTAGCTATTATAAGAGCTATCATCTTTATTTTCTTTCCAATGTCAGGGAAAATTTTCAATATTTCACCATTAAAAATAATGTTAGTTGTAGGTTCTTCATCTGACACATTCTATCAGATAAAGAGGGTTCCCTTCTATTCTTAGTTTGCTAAGACTTTTTTTTTAATGTGTTGGATTGAAATAAGTGATTATTTTGCATCTATTAAAATGAAAATATAAATTTTCTCCTTTGTTTCTATAATTGTGCAGAGTTACATTTGGTAAAAAGGTAAACTGAGGCACGATAAAATTTTAAAGAGTTCCTTAGAGCAAGCAGCAATTCTTGAATAAGGCAGCTCCAAACCAGCAATGGTCTGGGGGCTCCTGTTGAAGAAGGGCAGGGACAGGCTTTTGTAAAAGTGAATGTGGAAGTAATACAAAGAAAGAATTTGATTGGTTACAGTTACAAAGTTGTTTTACTTGGTCTAACCCACTGGAAAGTCCCTAGCTATATACAGGCAATTCTTGGGTTACAGACAGCCTGACTTAACCGCGTTCCATACTCACGGGCTCCCAAGGCTCCCCATAAGGATAATTTGTAATTAAATAGTTAAATTAATAATCTGGGAACAGTTTTTTTCTGTGCATGTAAACAAACTCGCATGGCGTAAGCAGTTCATTGGTGCAGCATCTTATAGTAGCGGCTCCTCTTATAGACAGACAGAAAAGCCCCTGATAGAGACACGAGAACATGAAGAACCCGAAAATCCAGAGCCAAGAAAGTTTATAATAAAAGAATTAGCTGAAGCCTGTTCATCTCATTGAAGCAGGGTTTGCTAAGATTGAGGAGCAAGATCCCAATGTTGAGTGGCTTACAAAGGTTTACTGTGCAATTAGTGAGAACATCAGCTGCTACAAGGCCATTTATGGCGAAAAAAAGGAAAAGGCTGTGCAGACAACCCTAGATACCTTTTTCAAAAAACTGACCTTGGTGGAAAGTTCCCATCCTCCAGCAACAGAATCATATCCTGATTCGCCAGCACTCACTCCATCCTGTCCGGCACCATCTCCATCATCATCTTCTGATTAATGTCAGCTGCCTTCTTGCCTCAAAAATGCCCCAGTAAGCAAGACACTGATGCAACATTAGGTGAGTGTTAACCTTTAATATTCTGTTTTGAAATCTCTCCTATTTCCCATCTAAAGTTTTGTATTTTTTTTTGTTGTTGTTTTGTTTTGTTTTAATGTTCTGTTTGTTTGAATTAAAAGAAAGAACACAATAGTCTCTGTAAGTTATTATTACAATACAAGGGCATTATTGCTATTATTATTACTGTGTTACACTGTTTGTTTTGTTTTGTTTTGTTTTTGTTTTGGTGTTTTGTTTGTTTTCTTTTGTTTTGTTTGAGACAAGGTCTTGCTCTGTTGCCGGGGCTAGAATGCAGTGGTGTCATCATAGCTCATTGCAACCTCAAACTACTGGGCTCAAGCAATCCTCCTGCCTCAGCCTCCCAAGCAGCTGGGAATACAGGCATGTGCCACCCAGCTAATTTTTCTGTTTTTTGTAGAGACGGGGTCTCACTCTTGCTCAAGCTAGTCTGGAACTCCTGGCCTCAAGCAATTCTCCAACCTCAGCCTGCCAAAGTGCTAGGATTACAGGTGTGAGCCACTGTGCCTGGCCACACTGTATTACTATTATCACATATGAATCATTATAGTATTGTTATTATTATTGCCATATACGTACTGTTCATCAAGGATCCGAGTTACATATGAATCCAACTTAAAGACGTTCTCAGGAATGTATCTCTTCTGTAACCTGGGGACTGCCTGTAATTGGATTGGTTGAGCATAAGTTCTGTTTTTCTTTAATATGGAACTTACAATAAATAACTCAAGTTAAATTTTGCCTGTTTGAAAATCAAGCAAGGTTAAGGGCACTTATGAGGCCTAAGTGGCTTTGTCTGCTCAGGGATTCTTCAGGCCCAGTCTCCATTTTAGCTTACTTTAACACATTGATTGTCAAATGTTGACACACACTTATGTTACTGAAAGAAATCCCACTTGGTCATGATGTAGTGTCCTTTCTATATATTATTGTATTTAAGTGCTAATTTTTTTAAGGATTTTTACAAGAGCGTTCACAAGATAGCTTGGCCTGTAATTTTTTAGGTTTTGATATCAAGGATATCAAAGTTTTGATATTAATGGATTAGAAAGTGTTTCCTCTTTTTCTGTTTTCTGTAGGAGTTTGTGTAATATAGGTATTATTTCTTCCTTAAGTGTTTAGAAGAATTGAAGCCACTTGTGTGAAGATATTTTTAGTTGTAGATTCAATATCTTTAATACATATAAAAGTAGATTTTCTATTTCTACTTGTGTCAATTTTGGTAAATGGTATTTTTAAATAAATTTTTCCATTTAATCTAAATTGAATAAAATTGTTTATAATATTCTCTTATTCTCTTTTTAATTTCTATAGGATATCTAGCGTATCTCTTTTTCTCATTCCTGATAGTGGAGTTCTCTCTCTCTCTCTCTCTCTCAACTTGCCAGGAGTTTCTTGTCTTTATTGTATGTTTGCTTAATATATCCTTGAATTTTTTGTATTTATTATATTTATTAGTTTTTTCCTTCTTCCTTTGGGTTTGATTTGCTGTACTTGTTCTAGTTTCTCAAGGTAGAAGTTTGGATCATAGGATTTTTCAATCATTCTTCTTGTCTAATATATGAATCTAGAGCTATTAATTTTTCTCTAAATTCTTCTTTAGCTGTATCTTACAAGTTTTGATATGTTGATCTTAGCTGTATCTTACAAGTTTTGATATGTTGAATCTTTATTATCATTCATTTCAAAATATATTTTGATTTCCATTTTTGTTTCTTCTTTGATGCATGAGTTATTCAGATATGTTGCATAATTTCCAAATATTTCCAACACAATTTCCAAACATTTTCCAGAAATGTTCTAGTTATTAATTTCTAATTTAGTTTAATTGTGGTCAAAGATCATATTCTGTATTGTTTCAATTAAAAAACTTATTGAGAATTTTTTAATATTCCAGAATGTTGTCTATATTGATGAATGTTCCATGTGTACTTGGGAAAAAAAGTACATATTCTGCTGTAGTTGTGTTTGGTATTCTATGTTAATAGTGATTTTCTCTCACCTGTTTAAAGATATTATTCAACTATCTCTTGATTTACATTGCTGTTGAAAAGTCTCTTGCCATTTGCTTTATTATTCCTTTGTACAGTCTCTGGCTGTTCATATGATCTTGTCTGTCTTTGGAATTTTAAAATTTCACTACGGCATAACTAGATATGGATTGTATTTATTCTGCTAGGTATATAGGTTACCTCCTACAGCTATAGATTCAAGTCTTTTAATTCTGGAAAATTCTTAAACATTATCTCTTCACCTGTTGTCTCTCCTATATTATCTCTATTCTCCCCTTATGGACTCACATTAAGATAATACTAGATCTTCCGTTTTAACCTCCATGCTTTTAGTAATTTTTCTTTATTTTTCATCTCCCTGTCTTTCTGTGCTACATGGTAGGTAATTTCTTCAATCCTCTTTTCCAATTTTCTAATTTTCTCTTATTTGGTCTGTTATTTAATCCAATCCAACCCAGACCCTCTGACCAATTCAAAGCAGTGTCCTTTCATCCAAACCTATATTTCAATTAATATACATTTTGGGGAAGCAACATTCCTTTGTAGACTCCTCATCAGACATGTATCTGTATTATCTATATAAAAGCACAAAATACCAAAGGAAATACACCAAAATACCAAAGTATAAGGGAGATTCAAGATAAATAACAAAAAACATTTTACAAATTTTAATTATCTGATACAGAAAACAAAATAATTACATATGGAATAGTAAACGATATTGTAAATGGATTTTAAAATGAGCAAGTTGTTATAGGATCAACTACAATTCCGAATAGCATTTTAGTCAGCTTGAGCTCCTATAACAAATGATCCTAGATTGGGTGGCTTAAGCAGTAAGTATTTATTTCTCACAGTTCTAGAGATTGGGAAATCCAAGACCGAGTGTCTGGCGAGGGCCTGCTTTCTGGTTTGGGGATGGCCATCTTCTTAGTTGAATATCCTGTCTCCTCCTCTTTTTAAAAGGGTATTTATCAGGCAAAGGCAATATGTGTAACCTAAACATTCGTACCCCCATAATATGCTGAAATAAAAATAAATAAATAAATAAATAAAGCAGCAAGAAGAAAAAAATAAAATAAAAGGGTATTAATCCCATTCATTTGGACTCTACCCTCATGGCCTCATTACTTCCCAAAGTCCCCACCTCTAAATATCATCACATTGGGGAAAATAGGCTTCAACACAGGAATTTGGGGGGACACAGACATTCAGCTCAAAGCAGCATCTTCTTATAACCTTGTATACCAAACCGTATCAACGTCAGGGGAAACAACAATTATCCTAAATAAAGAACTTAACCTTTATCTATGTTAAATTTAATTGTATTGATGTCAGCCTGTCAAAATAATTTCAATTTTCTCCTCTCTTACACTTCTATTGCCTTATTGTTTGTGCCAAGTGTAAAGTTGATAAGCATATTAGGAGATGGTATTCAGCCAAGGCTTTCTTGTAGTATAATAGAAAGTTGCTAATTTGGATATGACTGGTCCACCTGATATTTGTTACTTTGATCCAGAGAATATCTCACTGCTTTTTTATGAGGATGCAGTGGAAGACTTCAGCAAACATATTGCTGAAATACAAACAGTCTCTGTCTATATTGTCCCCCTGGCCTGTCACCAATCTAAAAAGAAAACCAACATGGCACCTGGTGAATGCTGTATTCCTTCTCTTACGTTCTTGCTTCAAACATGGAATTTTCAAAGCCCTTTTTGGTGAGTCTTTCCTCATTCACAGCATGCCCCTTCCCTGCGATATTCTACCATGGTTTTCAGCTTCCTCTTTTCTGTGACACAACCACAACCTTCTGCCTCTTGGGCCCACATGTTTGCCTCCTTCCTTCCCTGATTTGAAGAGACACGTGAGTCTCTTTTTCAGTTGGCCTGGCATTTTTAGCAAAGGATAAAATGAGATAAGATGTTGGGAGGTTACCTTGATTTTTCTTATGCCCTGCCTTTTCACTCTCAGTATGTGCCATTCTTTGAGTTTGTAACAAGGTAGGGGTTTGACTATTACCAAATGGTCCATCCAGCTAATAGGCCCCCTGTGGGACTAGAGCTATGTCTTTACATCAAATAAGAGATCTAGAAGGGGAGGCACCTCTCTCCAGGCTCACTCACAGCATGACAGAAGACCATAGGTAGTTCACTGGCAAGAGATTTGTGCCCGCAATGCGCTAAATTAGGGTGATAGTCCTCAGAAGAAGTCCTGGGATTTCTGCCAAGTATTTTTAGCACAGACAGTACTGTTGGTAGCAGCAGGTTTTACTGAGGAGGCAGGACTGAAATTGAAAGTAATTTCTGTAAGCATGGACAAAGAGGAGGAAAACTACAAGGAGTGGAGAAGAGAGCCTGAAAACAAAACTAGAAATATAGGTTGTGGTGAAATTATTGTTGACCTCGAATTCCAAGTTGAAGGGTGTGGACTTGGTGATGTCAGCAGGGTATCACTGGAGTTCATTAAGCATGGAGGTCACATGAATAAAACAATGCTTTATGGGATTCCAGGAATATTAAAAACTTTTAAAGAAAAACATCAAAATGACTTTAAATGTCGATGCTTCAATTTCTTTAAATGATTCCTTATTCTCAATATAGGAGAGAAATGAAACTTGTTTGACTTATTTTAGTAACAATAAAACTGTATCCTTAATACCAGATGTTTTTCATCATAGATTAGCCATCATTCTTGCCAAATGTGTTAGCATGTGTGTGTGTGCATGTGTGTGTACGGTTTATTCTGTCTGTCTATAATGGGCTTCCTCATCCAGCAGGTGTTAAAACTGCTGGGCTGATGTTGGCACATAAAAGGACGAAGTGGCATAGCTAAGGGCGGTAAAGGAGTCCTAGCTGTCCAACCTGATTCAACTCCAAAGGGACAGAGTCATTGCAAGCAGAGCGCAGGGTAGTAGCTGTGTACGCCAGTGGAGCAAAAGCCAGTACATCTCACGAGGCCACCCTGTACTCCCTTCCCAGCTTTGTGCCTCTCAACGACTTTGTTAAATCTCTGTTTTCTTTGGGGTTCTTCCTACCACGGCCATTGCACAGCAGTGTAGTAAGAATTAAATAAGAATATATAAAAGACTCATGTAAACTCTAAATTTGCATATGGATTTTCACCAGATGACTCAGTCCCAGCATGGGCAGAGGTAGAGCCAATTGCCTGGATTCAGGCAACTAGAGAGGTACTTCAATAGTGCTCTAAAAGAAATCGCTACGTATTTCTGTAGACATCCACAAGGTTAAAGTTGTTATGGCGTTCCCCATGTTTTAACATCCATCTATGAGATAAGCGCTTCCCAATGCCTCTCCTTTCTTCTGCCCATATTCTCTGGCTTCTTGTCTTTTAAGAATCACTATGAAGTGTTGCCTCTGATGAAGCATTTCCTGTTCCTGCCATGTGCTGCTGACCTCTCCTCATGTGCAGATGTCACTGCCAACACTTGTTAAATGTCTCAGTCCCCACACTAAACTAGAGCTTTCTTGGGTTCAGGTCTAGCTGGGATTCATATCCATATCTCCAGTGCCTATCGCTGTGCTTGGATCCAAGTAGAGGTGCTTGGGAAAGGAAAAGGAGGAGGCAAAGAGAAATTATTTCACACAGCCTGAATAGATTTCTGTCCTCCTGCTCATAATCTAGTGGGTGATAAAGACACACGTATGTAATATTGATACAAGGTGGTTGGAACCAAGGTTGTAGTGAATAGGGAGCAGAGGAATTCTGAGCAGGGGGCTCGTGGGAGGCCTCAAGAGCCTGTCTAGTGAGTTAGAAATGTCTATTCCATCTCATTTTGCAAAGTAATTTAACCATTTGTTGGGATAGACTTGTGTAATGAGTCACACAACCATTAGTTTATTTTTTTTCCAACAGGTGGTTTCTTCCATTTTGAAAAGTAAAGCTTTCAGGAATTATTTAATCTTTGTTTGAAGCTGATTGAATATTAAAGGATCTCTCCCTCCTTTGCATATGTCAACAGAATTGACAGTCTCATGGGGTTATGGGATAGAGGAGCACAGAGCTTTGGAATCACTTCCTCTCCTCCTTCCACACTGGCCGCTACTCAATTTGGCACTCAGTTAACTGTTGCCTGGACTACTGTGATCTTCCAAGATTGCCTTTTTCCAATTCCTTTTTGCCCCCAATGCAAAATCAGTGTCCTAAAGTGCTAATTTTACTTAAAATCTTTCTACGAATTCTGACTAGCTGCTAAATTTAGTCCTCATTCCGTAGCCTGGAAATCAGAACCCACAGGCTGCCTTATTAGCGCTCATCTTGTCTCTCACTGCTCCTCAGTGTGTGTCTTGAAGCTCCAGCTACACCAGGTGCTGTAAGGCCTCACTTACTCCTGTTTCCCTTCCACCTACAGTGCTGTCCCTGTCCCATGTCTGCCTTTGTTGACAAGGCTTCCCCACCACAGCCCTTTCCTCTGTCTCCACGCTGCCTCTCAGGTTGAGTGGAGTAAACACCTGCCATCGGCAGCTGAACTTCCATTTTCCCACTATCCAGGTCACAGTTCTCCATATTTTCTTTGGAAAATCAGTGCCTCACTCTTAACCATCTGTCTTACGGGGGATTTGCTCTAAACACAGCCCTAGGAGTGGGCCCTGACTGGCTTACACCTATTGTCACATTCTGTCTCACCAGACACAATGATTGGTCAGGGATGAGAACATAACCCAATGCAGG
The DNA here is from genome assembly GCA_963575035.1 of Avahi laniger. Taxonomy (NCBI): domain Eukaryota; kingdom Metazoa; phylum Chordata; class Mammalia; order Primates; family Indriidae; genus Avahi; species Avahi laniger. The sequence continues at coordinate 43,659 of CAUYSK010043460.1, read as the reverse complement.
GATACAAACTCTTCCCCCATCTCGTGATGCTTTAAGGTTCGGAATAACTGCAGCCACGTTTGCTACGAGAAGGGGACCCACCTTGAGAATGGAGCCATCTCAGCGAAAGCAGAGCCTGCAAATCTCTCCTGGACATTCAGTTACATAAAAAAGTTCTAGTTTTTATTTAAGCATATTTTTTTGGGTTTTCTGTAACTTCCAAAAAAAATCATGTCCAACAGATACTCTCAATTCAATGACATTGTCTAGAAACTCTTCTGGAGCTCCCTTCACCAGTGCCCCAGCTCCCCATCTCCTATTATTAGCACCTTTGAGATAGAAAGTATTTATACTTCACAAATGTTGAAGGAACAAGGACACAATGTCTAGATCTGATTAGCAATAGGGAGCAGTAAAGTGCACTATCAGTACAAAGATGTTGTAATAATTCTCCCACCTCCTGGGTACTTTCCTTGGCTGTGGTTCTCCATGCTGTCATTGAGTTGGCTTGGTAGGAATCTTGGAGATGCAAATATAGCTAGATATAGCTGGGAAGCCATAAAAAGAACTGTAATACAATAGAAGATTAAAAAGTATGCTTTATGAGAAAGAGTCAGTATTGTATTGTAAAACTTTTCTTTTTATATAGATGCATAGACATATATGTGCATTGGGACACAATGTAAAATGTATTTCTTCGTGCAGATGGAAGCAAAATATTTTTGAAAACCATTGATCTAGCTCCCATCTGACATAATTCTATAATATGCAATACACAAGAACAGAAAATAACAGAGTGCATGATATTGGAGACGGTACTTACTTTGTAAAAGTCTTTTTCAGTCATATAGATATATACACATATATATGAAATGTATTTCTTACTGTGGGTGGTAGCCACAAAGTTTGAAAACCACTGACTTGTTTTCTACCTGGTCCCAGAAATACGACAAAACAGTATGAGCTGCGGCCAGCAATGCAAGGTGAAGGAAGGAAAGTCCATAATAACCTCAGCATCAAGAGCTTTGTAGACAGGCAATATATTTATAAAATGATTTCTAAGCTTCCAGGCAAGCAGTGAAGTGCAGGTACACAGGACTGCACTTAGAGCCCAGGCAGACAACAGGGCTGGCCAAGCCAGGACATGTATCTTTCCAGCCTATTCCCACGTCCAATTCTTCAAAGTATTGAATTAAAAGCCACAAAGACACAGGAGACAGTAGCCTTTAGAGAAAGAGGAACTAGAAGAGGCTAAACATTCTGAACTGTTTGCTACCTTTGGCTTTGGCCTAAAGCACCTGAGGGTGCTTTGCAAAGAACCTGACCTTGAGAATCAAGGGGGCAGAGACAATCTACTGGACTGTGTGGTTGCTTTACTATCTGGAGAATAATAATAACAAGCCAGATTTCTTTAAAAAGCAAGTCATTCGCTTCTTAAAAAATGTTTGCTCTTCTAATGTTTTAAGTTGTTCATCTCTTGTCTTCTATATTTATTTTCAGTTTGTTTTGTTCTCTAAATGTTTAGCACTTAGAGAATGTTATTTTCCTTTGACTAGTTTTAGCTTATTTTCAATCTTTCCTTAAAATGTTTCAGCTACCTGGCTTGCTCTTTCCGTTGTATTCCATTTAATTTCCCACCATTGTTTTCACTTTAAATCATTTTTGTTTCCTTTTTCTCTTTTAGCTTTATTCACAACTGTGTCCTTGACATTCTAAGCTTCTGGTTTTAATATCTAAAATTTTAATTATTTTATCTCATTTTTCCCTAGCTATACTTCTTAATTTCTGACCTTCTGATTTTGTTTTTCAACCTGTTTAATGTGTTATTTTTATCCCTTTTATTTGGTTTCTCTTATTTCAGCCTCAATTTTTCCCCCCAACCTTTTATTTACAAATGTATTCTCTTATTTGTAATTTTGATTATTCCGTTCCTTGTATAGTGGGCATTTGTCAGGGTGACAAGCAACAGAAATGCAAAGCTCTGGCTCTTAACCTCTATACCACTCAGTCTTTTTTTTTTATTTCAGCATATTATGGGGGTACAAACGTTTAGGTTACATACATTGCCTTTGCCCCACCAGAATCAGAGCTTCAAGTGTGTCCATCCCCCAGACGGTGCGCACTGCACCCATTAGATGTGTATATACCCATGCCCTCCTCCCCATTCCCATCCGCCCAGCACCTGATGAATGTTATTGCTATACATGCACTTAAGTGTTGGTCAGTCAAGTCAGTTAATACAAATCAAATTGGTATATCACTCAGTCTTAATCTGTAAACACCTTCATAGCTGACTATGAATATTTCCTCTAGACCAATCTGACCCTGACTATTTTTTTTCTTTTGAGCCATCTCCTTTCTTAGCAGGGTTACAAGAGGATCCTCCAGTTGCCTGAGTCTCCATTTCCTTGTACTCATTAGAAGCAGCAAGAAGCTGTCCAGAGTAGAAGAATCCAGGATTTTTAAAACACAGTCGCTAAGCCCCTTGCTGGATGGCTTTCACATGTGATGGGTCTGTGCATCGCCCAGGCCAGCTCCAAGTGCCAGAATTGTTTTAGAAGATGGTGCTCTTTCATCTCTTAACCCTCAGTTGAAGTCTCCTGGGGAAGCCTTCAGAATTAGGGGGAGTGGTAAAGAAGGGGCCCCAGTCCTTTGTACACGCGCGCGCGCGCGCACACACACACACACACAGACTCATACACTCTCTCTCTCTCTCTCTCTGTCTCTCTCTCTGCAGGAAAAGACACCAGAAACAAGAAGAAACTCTCCTTCCTCCTGCGATGTTCCTCCAGCACATTCTGTTGACAAAGCTTAACATTGTGTTCACTGTTAAGAGGAAATTCTTAAAGGGTTCAGCTCCATTATCACAGAAGAGTAAGGCGTGGATTTGGGGCTGAGAGAATGAATTGATAACCGCAACAGCACAGCCGGTAGCTACTCAGCTTCCATATTCACCCTTCTTCACATGTCTGGACTCTGTACAATGAAACAACTCTGCATTTCCATCTAACAAGATATCGCTACACTCGCAAGTGAAGACATTCTCACTTCATCAAAATAAGGAGATGCACAGCCCCAAAAGTCGCTGGATCCATTGCTGGCTATATTAATTACTCCTTAAGTTCCATCACAGTTCCACTGAGTATTTTCCTACCCAAAGGCTGTGTTGTAAGGTTAAGCACCACCAATTTGTATGAAAATAAAAATGGAAAGAAATAGCATGCACACATAAACATATAATAGCCAAAGATAAAATATGTAAAGCTACTACAGCCCTTGTTTCAGTAGTTGGCTACAAGGCCATAGTTGAGAGCTCTGGCTTATATTTCCCTTGCCCTTGGCCAGAAGCTGAGTTGGTCAATTCTTTATCTGGTAGACCTAAACCTTCATTCAGAAGGGCAACGGCCTCAATTGTTCTGCCTTTTATTTTGATTGTTACGGTTTTTCATTAACCTTTACTATTATTGGTCATGGAATTGCTAAGGGGCACCCTAGAGAATCCCCTGGATCCGTATATCCTCCTTGGCCCCAGTGTGTTGCAGCAATTCAATTTCCCTTTGGTAACTGGAATCAATCACTTCAGCCAGTAAAGTAACTCCTTAATTTTGGCCTGTTGGTTTAGTCATGTAAACGGCCTCAAATGATGGTGGTAGTCTTCTCTTCAAATCCAGTGAAATGACTTGTGTCTCCTGATGAATGCATCCCCCGCTCCCTTGGGGGCTAATACCTCCGAATTAGCAAAGCTCAAAGCTGTCAGGTACAAGAAGCAAAGATTCTGTGAATAGATTATTAGATGTATTAGTAAGAGGACCCACTCTCGCTTTCACTCCTTGTTCCCAGGTCTGTGCAATCTGGCTGTGGGGGAAAGAGCACCACGTAATGGTCTCTGATGCAGAGCCCACACAGTCTGTAAAATGGAACCCTCTTCTTTCAGAGTGTTTTTTTCCAACTAGTGGCATAACCAAGTCTTCTGTAAGCCATTTCTCATCTTCAATTAGGCCAGCCACTTTGGGGCTGGGTTTGTGATAAATTCGGTAATTCCATGGGCATAAACTCATTGCTGCAATTCCTTTCCTGTGAAATGAGTTCCTTCATCAGACTCATTGCTGAACAGAATGCCATGATGCAAGAATGCATATCTGAATCCACGGATGGAGGTGCTGATAGAAGCTTTTAAGCAGGGAATGCAAATCCACACCCAGAGTATATCTGTTCAAGTGAGAATGAATTTCTGCCCACTCTACGATGAAGGAGGCAAATATAATCAACCTATCGCCAATTGGCTGAAGAGAAGCACTGAAAAGGAGTAGCTAAGTGCAGAAAACCTAGGACAAGAGCAGCAGGATTCTGAAGGCGGAGTTGGGACCATTTCTAAAAGTGGGACTTAGTAAGGAGAGATTAGAACAATATAAGATGAAAAATTCACACTAGATTTGGAAATTGGATCACTGATATCAGTAAAGAAAACAGTGTCAGGGAAGTGGCAGAAGCAGAAGCCAGATTGCAAGGGGTTCCCAATGAAGGCAAGGCAGGGAAGCAGGGAAGTAGGTGAACACAGCCCACTCACTGAAAGTAATAGCCATGAAATGAGGTAGAGAAGAGCTCTGAAATGCATTTAGAAGAGAACATAGGATTTTGAGAGGAATTTTTAAGATAAGGAAAACTTGACCATCTTATACAATGTAGAGGAAAGCAATTCTGTGTAAAAAGAAATTGAAAGAAGAGATGAGAGATGAGGGTATCAGTAAGCAAGATCCCAAAAAAAGAGATAGGATCAACACTTCAAAGTAGAGGGATCTCGACCTCAATCTCTGAGCCCAAAGAAGTGGGGTGGGTGTGATAGAAGAAAATAGAGGCAAATTTGTAGGAGGTAGAGCAGGAAGTTGAAGCCTTCTGATAATAGAACCGAGTTGGTGGAATGGGAGGACTGAAGAAAATGCACAATTTTGAAAAGAACAACATGGAAAATGGAGAGGGAAAGGAATAGAGAAATCTAATCTGGTTGTGTTTAAATCATGACTCAAATTTCACTTCCCCCTTGAACTGACAGTAAAAATAGAAGTTTCTCTTTAAAGCTCCTGGCCTATAGCTCTTGAATGGCACTTATCATTTTCCACTATGTAGTTTTTTCACATCTTTCCAGAATAAATTTGTAACTCTTTAAGGAATCATATTTTTGTATCCCTCATAAGCATCTCCTGGGTTACACATTAACACAGTGTTTCAATAACCATGTTGTACAACCACTCTATACTAGTGGGGTAAAATAACAATCTTTTCTAATTATTCTCTTTCACGGTTCTGCAAATCACCTAGGTGGTTCTCACTTGGGGGTCTCTCCTGTGGTTGCAGTGAGGAAACATCTGGAGACTCCTTCCCTTGAACTCTGGAGCTTGATGTTGCTTCTTGGCTGGGACCTCAGCTGGGGCTGACCTCCAGAACACACTCACATGACTTCTCCATATGGCTTGGGCTTCCTCAGGGAATGGTGGCTGAGTTCCAAGAGCAAGTTTCCTAAGAAGGAGCCGGGCAGACACTATAGCACTTTATATGGTTTAGCCTCTGAAAACATGCAGTATTATTCTGTAGCATTCTACTTATTAGAATTAAGTCAGTAAGGCTAGACCATATTCAAAGGTAGGGGAATTTAGACTCCGCCTCTTGATGAGAGCAGTGTCAAAGAATTTGTAGATATCATGCACATAAATGCTAATTAGATGCCTGTTTTAAGCACTTACTACATTTTGAAAAAGCCTCAGAAGGAAATAAAAAGAGAGAGTGGTGCAAAGTCTTAAAAGGTCTGAAAAGAAGTCAGTAATAATGCTAAAGAGATGATTAACCCATAAAATGTGCTACCCATGGCTGTTTGTTTTACAAGTGAGTGTTTGTAATTTTCTTTTACAATCTCTTTTCAGGAGATAAAATTGAGCTGTTTAGTCTAGGAAGGTATAGTAGATCAGTGCTGCTTCTACTGCCATGCACATGCAGATTACCTGCAGATCTTGTTAAAATGCAGATTCTGGTTCAGTAGGTCTGAGGTGGGGCCCAAGAATCTATTTCTAGTGAGCTCCAGAGTGATGCTGCAGCTCCATGGCCACTCATGAAGAGCAAGTTACTAGAAGTAAGGGTGACTGCCTGACTCCTATGACCCCACACTTGTCTGGGAGGAACCCTAACAGGGTACACTACCAGAGGTCCCTATTTACTTACAAGACCTCGGCCCTCTGGCCAGGTGAACCCCCGATGCTGATAAAGTTAATCCGCTCTTCCACAGTACTTTAAGAACTGGAATTAAAGGAAGAGAGTAATTTTCCACTCTCTTGTGGTAGAACGTTGAGATATGAGGCTCAGGAGTCACCAGCCACATGAGAAAGCCTGTTTCCAGGAGGTACAAAGGCAGAGGGGAATACAGGTGACATTGTAGTGCCTGAGGAAGTTCAGATCAGACCCCCTTCCTGCAATATTCTATAGGATATCCTAATATCCTTCCAGCAAACTCCCCTCTTGGCCTAAATTTGTTCTACTTGGGCTTTTATTATTTGAAACTATTATGAAAAAACTCTAATAAGGGGTGAGGAAAGAAGGGATGTGCTCTCCTGGAAATGCAGTACCCACTGTCTTGGAGTACCGGATTATTATCCAGACATCTGGGGCCTGAGGGAGAGGATAGACTGTCCATTAAATCCTGCTAAAGGTGTTTCCAACAAAGTGGATAGGCCATGGAGAGGGAAGACAATAGAAAACTAAGGCTGAGGGAAGACTGAGAAAAGCCTCAACCTACCTGAAATGGGGGGAAAAAAAAACCAGAAAAGAGAGGCAAAGCAATCTGTAGATTGAAACTATCAGAAAATGTTAAAAGAAAATGAATGTGTTACCCAAAAATCATGTCCTGAAAACAGAAAAGAACAGGACAGTCTAGGAGCAACAAAGCTAATGTTCTTTATGACCAGCCCTGGACCTGAGTGGGAGTTCAAAACAAGATAGTCCTTCCCATCAAAGAACAAAACATTGGCCTTTTCCTATGTATCAGACATTGTGTGATGTGCTTTACATGTATGACCTAATTTAATGCCCTCTAAAACAGTGTCACTCGTGCCACTGTCCCTGAAACTCTAGCATAGTCAGAGCTGGAACTTCCATTGTCAAAAGATGGAAAATGGAACGTGAGTGATACCATGATTCCCACCTGGCAGACCCTACGACTGGGTATACCTCTGGCAAATCTCAAAGTCCTTTGAAGTCTGGGACTGCAAACAGCACAGGTGAAACAAGAATGACAATGCCACATTTCCATGTTTAGAGTAAAATAAATTCTTAATAACCAGTTTCTCAGTTACATCTTCATCTATATCAATCCCCTTATTCTAGGATCTACACTGGCAAATTAAACCAAATGTTTCACGGCACATTTCCAAAACGGTTAAGTTTTTTTGCACTAAAAGAAAAAAAAAAAGTCCCACCAAGGTGTGTTATCCATGAACTGAAAGGCTTTCCCATTTAAGTGGCAGGTATGTGTGTAGGTAGGCAGGTAGCAACAGAACAGCAATATTGGAGAATGCTTTCTTTGTTGTAAATGCCCTTGAATATGAGATGTGACCACGAAGCAAAGAGGCTGATTCCATAAAGCAAATATGGATATTGATCTAATTATTTTATAGCCATACCTTGCAGTATGTTTATAAAATATTTCTTTCACACATTAAAACTGTATCTACTACAGATGGGCTTAATTTTGGCAAAATCAACTGAAAAAAGTTATATGTTAATGCAATATTTGTTGTAAAGATTCCAGAAACTCAGGATTCAAAATTTCAAATTATGATTCCCACAGTAACTGTAAGTCTGCTATACAACATACATAATGGAAGAAATACATACACTATAGTAGAAAATACTCAGTAAGCAGAAACAAGCTGAGTTATTCTTGTTGTGGGAATCATCATTTTCAACTAGCTGAGAATATATAAAAATTGAAACCATAAATGCATGCATTATTTTTTGTATTTAATTCTAATTTTTCTTGATCCAATTTAATAAGCTTTGCATCCAAACTACATTTTCGTTTCATAAACAGCAATTGAATGTCTTTTGTAATTTTAAAATCCACATCATTTGGTTTTTTTTTCTCACACAGGCTGCCTTTGCAGGATGGCATCATTATCCCTTGTCCCTCCCTGAAATGTCAGGACATGTCTGCTGGGATCCATTTATCTATATTCCTTTTCTCCCTGAAGGACACTGTTGGGGAGAAGAAAAAGAATACCAAAGAGACAAGAATCACATTGAGTAGCTTAGAATGGGACATAAGTAAAACAGAAACAGGGACACTGTCACCATTAACTTCCCCTTGGTATCTTCCTAAGCAGAAATAAGAACAATAATACCACCATATATTTACAACTTCCAAAGTGTTTAGTCATAATATTATCTCATCTGAATCTCACCACAATACTATGAGAAAGGCAAAAAGAACATACCTTTCTGTGCAGCTTTTGTGACTCAGGTAGAATATATTTAAGGATGTGTTTTTATGTTATCATTTAAAGTCTGGGCCGTTTAATTGCACTTACAATATTTCCTAAATATACTCACTTACCACAAGCAGAAGATTTACTTATTATTGAAGGCAGAATATACTGTATGTAAAAGGATTACAGTTATGAACTAAACATTTAACATAGTTTAAGCTTTTGCTTTAACTATATTCTGAAGATCCAATAATGAAACAGAGAAAGAAATAACTGCCCTTTGAAATTCTGCCTAGGCAAAATTAATCTTGTATATTATATCCAGTATTACTTCTCCCAGTTTGCTTTTAACTAAGAAGGGCACCTTCTACAACCTCTGAAGAGGAACCCTTTTTCTTTCCAGCAGTCCTTACCATCAGGATATGTTTCATTATATTCAAACCAAATTACTTTGGCTCAAGAACAATCATAATTTCTTTACCACTCTAAATAGGTCTGCCCCACCATGCTGTTCATGACCTTGTGTAAGTGTCTGAAAGGCAAGATGGTCAATCTTTTTGTGTCACAGAGCTACTGTGTTCAGACTATTCAAATGCAAGTTTATTTTCTCTCCTTTTTATGTACACAAAGATCCTTCTCTATAGAGTAAGTTTTCCTTCTTCATTTATGTAGTACACTAATCAAAAAATCAATGAAAATAAAGATTCAGAGCTGGCGAAAGCTTCAATATTATTTGTTCTAACTGGGGAGACCACACAGTCAATCCTTTGCCTGTGACAGTATGTTTTTAAAGCACAGTATTTTAAGTGAAAAAAGGAAAAACAAATCCTAAGGAATATTAATTTTAGGAGTTTTTATTGTGGAGGAAGAATTGTCCTCTTAACGTTACAATTATAAACAAAATTATAAAACAGATTTTTGCAATGAGTAAAGATAAACTAATAAGTTCTTGGGTAAAACAGATAAAACACATAATGGTATCCCCTGGGACATAAATACTGAACTTTCAGGCTCCTCCCACCCACTATCTGCAAAAGTTTGAAAAGAAAAACAATATTTGAGGTTGATCACAAAGCACAATCTCAATACTATTTCCAGGATAAAAAATCAGTGATGGGCATATGAGCTCTTGTGTCTTATCAGAGACCAAAAAGGGGCTTCTACCCTATGGGGTATGTCAGTCAGACATGAAGACAGGGCCAGAAACATACATTTTCCAAGCAGGTCATCCACTTTATGGGATTCTCCTTAGGGAAAACATAGATCCAGCACTCAGCAGGCAAGGTTTAACTTAAGCAGAATGAAATAAAGCCCTTGTTGGCTGTCTCTTTCAGTTTCAGATGGAAACTGAAAAGGTGATGACCACTTCCAGAGGATAAAAGAATGCTGAAACATGAAAAATAAGGGGGTATGTTTCTCTTCAGCAGTTAATATGTGAAATTCCCAAAGGTCTAAAATCTCCCAGATAAATGATAGCAAATAAGTTCTTGAAGACTGTCAGCACCATAGATTAAGAAACCAATTTTTCATCTTTGCTTATAATTAAAGCCGCAGGATTCCATGAGCGACCAACAGTAAAATATTAATACCATTAATGAATAAACCTAAAGAAAACTATGGGAACAAAGCAAGTGGTCCAGCAATAGAAGACTGTCAGATAAATTACTATCCATTCACACAATGGATACTATGTAGTTATTCACAATGTATTCACAATATACAAAGACAGAAAAGGTTGATAATATATTGCGAAATGAAAAGAGAAGTTAAAAATGGTATTTTCTATTAGGTCATTAAATATGAAATGTCCAATTTTGAATCAAAAGTGTAGTTTATTATATCTCAAACAAGAAGCAGTACAATTAATCAAAGTATAGGCCTAAACTACGGACACAGTTTTGCCATCTTAATGGTAGTCTGTTTATGCCAGCAGCAAAGAAGCTTGAAGAGCGAATGGTGATGAAATCATGAAAGGCATTTTCCACAGCTTGTTGAGAATTGAATATTTTTCCTTGCAAGAAGTGGTTGTCAGTTGGTGCAAGGCCTAGTGAATATGGTGGATGACAGAGAGTTTCCAAGTCCAGCTTCTGCAGTTTGAGCAGTCTTGTTTCTGAGATATGTGGTCCAGCGTTGTCTTGCAAGAGGATTGGCCTGTCTCTATTGACCAATCTTTGCTGCTTAATTGCAAGCATCCCCATCATTTTGTCTAATTCAGCAAAATGTGTTTTTGGCACCAGGGACCGGTTTCATGGAAGACAATTTTTCCACAGGGTGGGTGGGGAGGTGAGAGGAAGGGGGGTACAAGGGTATGGGGCGTCAAGTGGTGATATCAGTGAGCAGTGGGGAGGGGAGTGGCTGTGAATACAGATAAAGCTTTGCTCACTCACTTGCTTCCCTGACCCCCGCCCACTAACCTCCTGCTGTGCATCCCTCATCCCTACATTTCATTGAATTTATGGAAGACAATTTTTCCATGGATGTGGCAGGGGAGGGTGCTGGAAGTCTGCAGCCCAGGGGTTGGGGCCCACAGCAGTTGGTTGCAGTAGACATCCCCTGTAATTGACTGACCAGGTTTCATGAAGCTGTAGTGGATAATACTAGTGCTGGACCACCAAACAGATACCATCAGCTATTTTTTTTTTTATTTCAGCATATTATGGGGGTACAGATGTTTAGGTTACGTATGTTGCCCTTGCCCCCCCTCCCCCCCAAGTCCGAGTTTCAAATATGTTCATCCTTCGTGTGGTGTGCATTGCACTCTTTGTGTATGTATATACCCGTCCCCTCCTCCCCTCTCCCCTCCCCCCTGCCCAACATCCAATAGATGTTATTCTTATATGTGCTCTTATGTGTTGATCAGTTAATACCAATTTGATGGTGAGTACATGTGGTGCTTGTCTTTCCATTCTTGGGATACCTCACTTAGTAGAATGCGTTCCAGCTCTATCCAGGAGTATATAAGAGGTGCTGTATCACCATTGTTTCTTAAAGCTGAATAGTACTCCATGATATACATATACCACATTTTATTAATCCACTCATGTATTGATGGACACTTGGGTTGTTTCCAAACCTTTGCAATTGTGAATTGTGCTGCTATAAACATTCGGGTGCAGGTGTCTTTCTTATACAGTATCATTTGCTCTTTTGGGTAGGTGCCCAGTAATGGGAAGACGATATTGGCTTTTTTTATTGCTGAAAAGATTTATATGAACTGGAAATATTTCTATGTATTGTTAAATGAATATGTTGCAAAACTCTGTGAAATGACATAGTATATTTCAGAAACCAAACTCTTAACCCTCTTTACATAAGATAGTTTATTTAGGAAAAGAATTATTTACAAAATATAAACAAAATAATAAGATACTCCCATTTTAATAAAACTTCTATTCATTAGAATTGGGAGTATATTTTTATTAGAATGGGAGTATCTTATTACAATCATTTTCCATCTCTAGTTGGAGAAGGCAAGGATGGCTTCATTAGTCAAGGCTTATTTAACCTACTGGGCTTAGCCATCATCAGGAAGGATCTAAAAGTAGATATAACCGCATCTTACCATATGTCACTTCTCCAATAATGTCAATTATCTAAACATAGTTATGAGCTAGAAAATGCATTTTAAAATTTCTTAGGATGAAAAATTAAAATTTAACAGAAGTCACAAAATCCTCTTACATGGTAAATATAAGGAAAGACTTATTTATTTGCTACTCATTCAGATGAAATTCTAGCAAGCTTTGAATTGTGCAACATTGGAATTTCAGCAATGAAATGCAATTACTTAATATAGAATGGTATTAATAATAACAAAATGATGGTGATGCTTTCCTTTCTTTAATCTGCTCAACATTTGAAAACTGAACTTTAGGCTGGTAACTTGCCCGAGGTCATTCAGTCAAGTACATACGGAACACCTACTCCATGTCAGACATTCTTTTGGGTACTTGAGTTATATCTGTGGGCATAGTAGAGAAAAATGTCTGCTCTTATATAGCTTACATTTGAGGAAAAAACAGAGAATATGTAAGAATATAATAAATACATAAAATATTTGGTATGTTAGAAGGTGGTAAGTTATATACAAAAAAATGTAGAGCAAGAGAAAAGGAGGGGTCAGGTGTGTTGAAGTGGGGTGTGATTTTCAACAGAATGTTCAGGGTGAGCCTCAAGTGAAAATGACATTTGGGCAGAATTGGAATTGATGGAGGCTTTGGTTATATGAACTTACAGAGAAAAAGAGCTGCAGGCTGAGGGAACCTTGTGGCTAAGGCCACAAGACTGGAATGTGTCTCAAATATTCTAAACATCAAGGAAGCTTTGATTGGTGCAGATTGTGAGCACGGTGGAGGAACAGCAGGGTCAGAAAGTGGCCAAGTTTGGTGATGCCTTCTAGGCCACTTCAAGGTCTTTGGCTTTTCCTCAGTGGAATGAGGAGACTTTGAGGGTTTGGAGTGAAGGAGGGCATGATCTGATTTACAATTTTACGTCATGCAAGGTTGCTGGCTGAAAATAGACCGTAGAAAAGTAAGTGTGAAAACAAGGAGACTAGTTAGGAAGCTGTAGCAGTAATCTGGTTGAGAGATAGTAGTGGCTTGGATGCGGAGGTGTTAACAGTCAGCGTGTGGCTCTATTCTGAAGGCAAACTGAATAGGAATTTTTGGTGGATTACACTTGGGATATGTTAAAAGGTAAACTTAGGCACATTAAAATCTTAACGAGTTTATTTGCACAAACAGCGATTCGTGAATCTGGTGGCCCCAGACTGTAAGCAGTTCAGACTCCACAGAGGGCGTACTGGGGGAAAACTTTTACAAAGTGTTTGGGGGAGCACAGCAAAGAAAGTACTTAATTGGTTCAAGTAGCAAGTTCCTACTTAGAGGTTAGTTGGCAGTTTCTGATTGGTTAAGCTTAAGCTTTGTTTTACTGTTCACGTTGAGTAGGGTTTGTATTTACTTACCAGCTTCATGGCCTCCCAATTACTAATTTTCACAGCTGTGCAGGAGCGGGAGCATGAGGAATGACAAAATGCCTTGTCAACTGCGAGGACAGTGTTGCCTTCCTCTGAGATGGGTTTGCCGGAAGGAGGAGGGGTTCAGTTTGGGACATGTTGAGCTGAGATGTCTCTGGGACAGACATACAAGTGGGAATGAAGGTTGGAAATTTTATATATGAGTCTAGAATTCGGCATAGAAGTCTGGGCTAGAGATAGAAGTTTGGGAGTCACTGGCATATTGATGATGTATCAGTCACTACCTAGTAAATAGTAGAATGAGAATTTAAATTTTGCTTGGTGGTCTTTAGTCTCCTATAACTCATAACCATTTTCCCAATTAATAAATCATTCAAATTGAAGTCTTTGGCTATTAATTACCACTTCCTCCACCCCGTCAGTACCTTCTAATCAGGAAAATGTAAACCTATTAAAGGAAAGCTGTGTAAGAGCAGGCAGTCTATTCACATTGAAACCCTTGCAGGCAGGTGATTAAATGCACTTTCATCAGGAACTCTGAGTTTGCTTAAACGGATCATTTTCACAACAGTAAAGAGTTTAAGATCAGTCAACCTGCTTCCTGGAATTCATATTCTGATTTGTAGTTTTTCATCTTGAAGCAAAAATCCAAGCAGGCCTGCACAGAAACCTGCAGTTCTGCCCCAGCCTGCAGGAATGGGGAATGGTGGCACTGCCCCACTTCACGCAAAACCAGACACTGATGATTTGTGGAAGAACCAAAGAAGCACATCCCAAAGGAACCAACAGGCATTGTTCAGAGTCCTCATCCTATTGAACGCACTTCTATTTACAGAGTAGGGTCATGCCATCTGGCTAGGTTGGGGGGGAAATCTTCACAATCCCCCCCGATACATAGAAGACACAGTCAGAATTTCCATTTATAACAAGGTAAGTTGGAAGAAAAAAGTTAGCTGGTGTTGACAGCTGCTTTCTTCACACAGACTTACAGGAATGAGAATCCAGTAAAAGTTTCTAAGGGCTTAGTGAGGGAGTGTCCTGAGGCATCATTTCAAAGACAGAGAAAACAGCACAGGCTTGGACTGGCTCGGGGAGTAGCTGAATCTGAGAGGTTTGATTTCTCCAGGATTGAGAAGATAGCAGAGGTCCTCAAATTCTGCTTGGGTACCAGGACCTTTGAGTTCCCTGGTTATTATATAAAGAACCTCTAGAGAGATGGTCAGTCCTCCAAAGAATGGTTTGGGGTGGCAGGCTGGGGTCCTACACACTAATATTAATACAAAGCCCAGGAGAAAAGACAGTTAAGCCCCAGACTGGCACAGAAGTAGCAGAGCCACCACCTTCGAGCGCACATGGACACAAGCTCAGGGTACGTCGGAGTGAGCTGTGTGAGTTGGAGCTCAGAGAGCCCACGTCCAAATGTTCTAACTTGCATCAGACCCCTTGGCTCATGCCCTACCCTTGGGTAGACAGAAGCCCACAAACATGCTTGAAATTCAACTTCTTTGATCTGGAGGTTGTGAGACATACAACTGATTTTATTTTTTACAGAAATAAAAGAATGTGACATGTTTGCAGTCTAGAGTTATGTAAAATGCATCCATCCTCCACATGAGGTCCTTCAAATATTTGTTGAAATTTACTTCTATAGACCTTATTTCTCACCATTTCCTAACCCCATTTCCCCTCCCCCAACTCAATGCTTCTCCCAGTCAGTCCCTTTAATGCACAATTCAATTTCCTACATCTATACTTACTGCACTCATCAAACGTTACCTCCTCAGTAAAGCTTTTTCAATTTCTTCAAAATAATTGTCTTCACACATTTTTATTTATGCCTATATTTTAACACGTTTATGGATAGCATATTATATTAGGTTCTGCACATGTTTATGACCCTTACTAATATCATTAGTTACTTTGGAGCAGCAACCAAGTATTTTTCATTTTTCTGGCCTCATTACTTAGGTTAGTGTCATTCTCATTTGAAGCCTCAATAAACATATTTTTGTTTGTTTAATTAAAAGTCTATGAAGACAAAGCAAGGAAATAAAAGTCAGACAGTTTGGAAAAGAAAAATTAAACTATCCCTATTTGCAGCTGACTTGGTTTTCATCATAGAAAATCGTAAAAAATCTACAGAAAAACTCACAGAACTAAGTCAGTGAGTTTAGCAAGATTGTAGGGTATAAGGTCAACAACAACAAAATCAATCATATTTCTATATTCAAGCAACAAATAGTGGTAAAATGAAATTAAAAACATAATTCAATGTATCATTGTTGTAAAAATAAAATGCTTAAGTATAAATCTATCAAAATATGTACAGGATTTGTATGTTGAAAACAAGATGCTAATCAGAGAAATCAAAGAGGACCTAACTGAATGGAGAGACACATTATGTTCATGAAATGCAAAACTCAACACAGTTAAGATGTCAATTCTCCCCACATTGATCAATAAATTTAAAGCAGCTCATATCAAAATTCCAGCAGGATTCTTTGTAGATATAGGCAATATGATTCTAAAATTTTCATGTAATGCAAAGGAACAAGAACAAACAAAATAAAATTGAAAGAGAAGAATCACACTACCTGATTTTAAGGCTTCTACAGCCATAGTAATCAAGGCAGTGTGGTATTGCCAGAGGAACAGACACATATATCAATAGACTAGAACAGAGAATCAAGGACAGGCCCATCAAAGTACAGCCAACTGGTATTTGACAAAGACGCAAAGGCAATTCAATGGAAGAAAGATAATCTTTTTAACAATTGGAACAATCAGACATTGAAAGGCACAATAATAAACCTTGACTTTCAACTCAAAGTGGATCATACATGTAAATGTAGACATAAAACTGTAGAACTTTGAAGAAAAAATATTGATTACCAGAATTAGGCAAAGACTCCTTAGAATGGCACTAAAGACAAAATCCATTAAAGAAAATTTGATAATTTAGACTTCATCAAAATTAAAAACTTTTGTTCTGCAAAGACCTTATTAAAAGGGTGAAAAGGAAAGTCAGAGAGTGGGAGAAAATATCTGTAGATCATGTATCTGACAAAATCCTTGTATCTGTTAATACAATATATTTCTAAAAACTTCTGTAAATACAAAAACAAGAAAACAATAAGTTAGATAATGGGCAAAAGACTTGAACAGACACTTCACAAAGATACATGGATGCAAAATAAGCACATGAAAATGTATTCAATATCATTAGCCATTAGGGAAATACAAATTAAAACCCCAATAAGATACCAGTATATGCCTGGTAGAACAGTGAAAATAAAAAATGGTGAATAAAAAATAAAATTAAAAAGAACCAAATAGTGGCAAGAAATTGCAAAACTCATATATTGCTGATAGGAATGCAAATGGTACAACCACCCTGAAAAACAGTTTGGTAGCTTCTTAAAAGCTAATCCTACACTTAAACTATAACAACTCAACGAAAGCTTATGTTACACAAAAATACTATGTGAATGTTTGTAGCAGTATTATTTGTAATGGCTACAACCTGGAAACCAGCCAAATGTTCTTCAACAAGTGATTAAATGAATAAGTTACGGTACATCCATGCAGTGAAATACCAGTCAGCAATGAAAATTATAAACTATTGATGCACACAGCACTTGGGTGGATCTCAAGGACATTACATTGAGTGACAAAAAAGCCAGTCTCGAAGTGTTACATATTGTATAATTCCATTTATAAAACATTCTCATAGTGACAAAATTATAATCACTCTGAGTCATGGAGAGATCAGTGGTTGCCAGGAGTTGGGAGAACAGTGTGGGAATACGAGATAATATGAAGGAATTTGTATGTGTGTGTGTGTGTGTGTGTGTGTGTGTGTGCGCGCACACGTGTGCAGTGATGGAACAGTTCTGTATACTGATTGTGTTGAAAGTTACTCAAATCTATGAAAAGAATAAAATTTCAAAGAGCTGTGTGTTGTGTGTGTGTGTGTGTGTGTGTGTGTGTGTGTGTGTATAAAGAGCAGATGCAAAAACTGGTGAAATAAGGTCTGTATCTGAGTTGATAGTATTCTATCAACATCAATTTCTGGATTTTGATAATAAGCTATGCTTATGGTTATGTGAGATATTATCATTAGGAGAAGCTGGATAAAAAGGCATATGTGAACTCTACTATTTCTGCAACATCTTGTGAATCTTAAAATATTTAAAAATAAAAAGTTACCTTTTTAAAAGTTCATGAATGTTAGAGGGTTTATGCAACTCTCTGCACTTTCTTATCAATTTTGCTGTGGTCTAAAACTGCTCTAAAAAATAAAGTCTATTTTAAAAAATAAAATAAAATAAAGCTCCAGCAACAATACAACAATATAAAGAAAGGTTTTTGAAGGACCTCCTTATTTACCTGGATGATAAAATGTTAATAGCAACATATTTGCCCTATATTGCTCCAGGAAAAGGCTCAAGTTGCACATGAATGTATGTCACAGACACAAAATATTGTCTTTTTTTTTTTTTTTTTGAGACATAGTCTCACTTTCTTGCCTGGGGCGAGTGCCGTGGCGTCAGCCTAGCTCACAGCAACCTCAAACTCCTGGTCTCAAGCAATCCTACTGCCTCAGCCTCCCAAGTAGCTGGGACTACAGGCATGCGCCACCATGCCCGGCTAATTTCTTCTATATATATTTTTTAGCTGTCCAATTAATTTCTTCCTATTTTTTTTGGTAGAGGTGGGGTCTCACTCTTGCTCAGGCTGGTCTCGAACTCCTGAGCTCAGAATGATCCGCCCACCTCAGCCTCCCAGAGAGCTAGGATTACAGGCGTGAGCCACCGCGCCCGGCCTTATTTGATAATATTTTGATTCTCAATTCTTTGGTTTAACTGTGGTCTCAAAATATGAAGTATTTAGTAGCTAGAGGTGAAAAATGATTTGTGTCACCTATATATCTATTTGTGTCTGTCCTATATAAACCGATGCAGTTAAGAGAGGAATTCATCCATGCAGCCAAGGGGCCTCTCCTAATTCCCCCCATTACTTGCCAGATTACAGAGTTATTCCTCTCTTCATTTTAATTTCATTCGAGCACAAAGCAGAGTAGCCAAAAACAAACCTGCTGCCACTAACCTCCAGCTCACACAGCATTTTAGCATTTACCTCTCTCTTAGACCAACAATGTGCAAAGGCTAGAGTGAATTCATTGATCCCAAAACTTCATTGTGAAACATCTGCCATTTACTTTGTCTCTTTCCAACCCTATTTTCCCATATTTTTCTATATAATTTTCCCCAAAGAATTAAAGTAGGACTAAACACTTATTGCCATTAAGTCATCTCATGAGATTTAGGCCATTGTCATATTTATCAGATCTTTTGGGATCTTTTGGGATCTTTATTCTGTCATTTAATGTATTCACGATGCTTCCCAGATTTTTGTCTTTCACTAGTTTGATCTGCCTATTATCAATTAGCAACCATGTTCGTACATATCCAACATTGAGCAATAATAAAGAATTGGTTCATATTTGAGATACTGAGACTGCCACCAGTTTTATTACTTCAGAAAGAATAACAAGTTTCTTAAATAATTCAGTCCAACTTTTCCAATTCACAGTCTTGAAACTATAGTTTTCAGATGTCAACACATGGCTTTATCAATATTTCTTATAAGTCATTTAAATACTTTCATGTCAAGTTAAATTGATGTAAAACAAACACACCCGTAATGCCATGGATAACCTACCGCCAGTGAACTACAACACCTCTTTCCTTCATGTGGAAGACTTGGCAAGACATCCTTGATCTTATTTGTCATGGTTGTTTTCTCATAGGCTTGAAGTAGGTAAAAACGAGGCAACAAATTAGCTGACTGTTTGCAGGACCTCATGCACAATCTCAGATTGATTTTATGGAGGATAAGTAAGGACCACATTATCAACGTAATTTATCTCCTTTGAGAAACAGGATCATATAAACAGTAATGGAATTTAGAAAATGTAAAAGATTCACAGAATTAAGATCCCCCAATATATGGTGGGAGAGCTATTGAACCCAAAAAGACTCATACACCCTCTAATCACTAATCTTCTCTAGGCATTGATTTATTGGATTCTTTCTACCAGCTGTTTAGAGGTTACAGAAAACACACCAGGCTTTGCTGATGACCTCAAGTGCTTTAATTCCTATGCATGCATATTTTAACATTATTACAGAAAGGTTTCATTTGCAATTTACAGGCTGAGTAGCAATGAGTCCATTTCAAAGAGGTCAGTGCTTTCACCATGCCTCCCAGTGATGGAATTATAGTTTAAACAGCTGGAGCACTGTCCCAGGAGGGACACTGGGGTATGGCTCCTTAACGGCAGAATAAATCCATCAGACATATTTCATGTGTCTGATAACATTAATAGATACCAGGGCTGCTTAAATATTTAATGAACTCACTCAGAGGCTGTTTACCAAGGAGGGGAAAAGAGCTATCAGAAAGAATGATCACATCCTTTTGATCTACGGTGACAACAACAAAACCGAAATCTCAGCCAATGATTTTTCTTTTTGCTGCAAACTCCATCAGGGAAACCCGTTTGCTACATGACATGTTTCATTTCCACAGTGTGCAAGAGAGTGTTTTCAGTTTTGCAGTTCAAAAGTTAATCATTTCCATGCGGCTGACTACTTAATAGAGATACCAGAAATCATAGAACAGCTTTCAGTTGGGATGGAGAGGAAAGACAATCAGAGACACAGAGTATGCAAAGGGTGTGCAGTGCACACAGAGCCACAGAGGCCCTGGGTGTGTTAACGAGTGGGGCGTCCACTAGGAAAGAGGGAGCAAGTAGAATGTAAATTGTGGCTGCTGCCTACCTTCACTAATGGTCTTAGGATTTCTTACTACAGAATTCTTTCTGGGGATGAGTAATGGTCATTTTTTTTTTAATCACATTTTGATATTTGGCATACGTTTATTTTAGTCCAAGAGCAATTTTGTTTCGATTTCCAAAATTTCCCCAAAAATGGTTTGGCTAGGCAGAATGAAATGGTTTTAGTCTGTGGTTTCAGATGCCTGTTTGGTCATGCAAAAATGAAACAATAGCTACGTTTCAAATGATGGGAAATAGCTGGCAGTAGGTGCTTACTGTCTGTTGGCACCAACAAACACTCATGCTGAAAAATGGTCTATTGCACACTTTCCAGAGCATTCTTTTTCTCAATTGTGTTTACTATAAACCTAATCCAGTTCTCTTTATGGAAATAAGGCGCACCTGGGCCTGGTTTCCACCATCTTAGTCTGTTTTAGCACCTGATAAATTCAACCTATGTTAGAATGCATTAAGGGTGCCTCCTAGACCAGGTTGGAAATGGCTGGCCATTTGGCAATTTAACTCTGAAGCAATTTTCTTTGGGGACCAAGAGAGTATCTTGGCTTAATTAAAAATGGATACACTTTTGAACATCTCAAATGAATGCCATTAGCATTATTTATACTCTGTTTTCTCTCAATTCTGTTTTGCTATAGGTTTGTAATTTGTTATAAGAGCATAAGAAAGCAGATGGTGGATTTCCTGAGAGCATAGTGTTGCTCTACTTTTTGAAGGGCTGTCATTCTCAGAAATGAAAGACTTACACTAGACCATACCTTTCCAAACAAATCATTTTCAAGTATATAAATAGCATAATTAATCACAATGGAAATATAAAATGTTTAATCCGTAGCAGATGGACTGAAACAAAGAAATCTTATGTATAAGGCTATTTAAAATGTTTAATGTTGCATACTTTTAATGCGTTTGTAAGAATGGATTTTTGGGACCATGATTTTATTTTAACTTAATTGTGAATATTTTGTTCTGTAATTTTTTGGCAAAAAATTAAGCAGCCCATCTAGCTACTGTTTTAGGAAAGCAACTGAGTCACTACCTGGCATAAGAGAAAAGTTCACTAAAATATACATTTACAAGGAAGCAGCTTCAATTCTCCAGATTCCCCGTTTATAGTTACTAAAGGTAGAATTTCTTTATGTCCTTGAAAAGAAGCAACTTGGGAGAAATACTGTGTAGGAAAATGTAGTTGGTGTAAAAAAGTCACAAATCTTTAATGTTGGTTATCATTTTAAATCTTTTAAATGAGTGTGCTTTAGAAAAGAGAAAATTTTGACAGTAAAGGAGTAGGGACCTCCTTTTGGAAATAGGGTCTTGTTGGAGTAAATTCTGCAACAATAAAAGCTGAAACTAATTTCCAGATGGAATAAATTGGTTCCAGGGTTTCTGAAATTTTGGCCAGCATGTTGCACAGCTGAAGTTGATCCTTGCTCAGAACTGTTACCAAAGGCAGTGGGAAGCGAGGGGAAAATGCTCTATGGGGAATACATTTCCCAAGAGATCATAGGGTTGGACATTTGGCTGGGTTCGGTTGGCTTCATCTTTCCATTTCTCTGCATTTCAAGGGTCAGCAGTTCAGATCACATCTCTGAATGTTTTTCAGACCCTACCCCTGTCCTGGCAGTGGAACACCATCCATTAAGGTAATTCTCCCAGCAATAGAAAGTCTAACACTTTAGATAGATATATGCACCCACCGTGCATTTTGTCACATTCTAAATGGACTGAAATGGCACAATGAAGCTTGGGGGCCTGAAAACTGACAGCTCTTTTTATTTTTCTAGAAAAAAAGCAGATAATATTCCTAGACACCTTAAACATAATTTTTGAAACATCCTCAAGTAGACAATCAAAACATTTAAGTTGCTAATATTAATAACTTGTACATTGTTTCATTTATAGGGTTAATTGTGCACTTTTGGGAAAGGGGAGAGGATTGTTTGTTCAGCCTCTCTGTCTGTCCCCCTGGGATGTAAGCCCTAGTGTCTGCACACAGTAAACACTAAATACATATTTATTGGTTGACTGTAGAAATGTTGGTTTCTCTGAAGCATCTGTCACTACTAAACAGTCTGTCCTCACTTGGCCCGCTCAATTCTATACTCTCCTGATGTACCTTTCATCAATCAAATGCTTTTCAGCTTAATAGTTTACCTTTTTCCTTATATCTTCTAAATGTGGACATTTCCAAAATCTTCATTTCTAGCTCTGTCCTTTCTCTAAAGCTGACTTCTTATTTGTCCTTTCTACCTGTTTTTCTTCCCTCTGATCCCAAAACCATACTTCAATTACCAAAATTATAATGCTGGTTCTGCAGTGTCAATGACTTGATCCAAAGTCCATCACAGTGGGGAAGGCACAGGATCACAACAGGCTTTGAGGGCCATGCTAAGGAGTTTGAATCGTGTCCTGAAGGCAGTGGGGGCCCCGCTCTCTGTCTTCCCCATTGTTTACTGACAAAATCCCACTTTTTTGCACAAGCATCCAGGCACATGTCTCCCTCAGTTCCCACATGCAGTCATTCTCCACCTGTCACTGGCAGACTGTGGCTGAGGTCCCCATCACCTCTCATACTCTGCTTCCATTTTTGCCCCCTCCATGTGTTCTCCATTAAGGGACAGAGTTGTGTTTCTGGTTACTCACCTTAAAATTTTTCCATGGCTCCCAGCTGCCTTCAGGATGCAATTCAAACTTTTCAGTTTGGCCCTCATGGCCTGCTGTGTTCTGACTACTATTTATTGCTCCAGCTTCATCTCTAGTTTCTCCAGTCATAATAAACAAAATGGCAGCTCTCGGAACTCAGCCCACCCACCCCATTTTCGGGCTTTGTATTAGGCTGGAATTGTGTCCTCCCCTCTCCCACCATCCCTTTGCCTCTCCAACCCTCTTATCTTTCTGGTCTTAGGCTTCTAATCAGAAGCCTTCTCTAACCCACATGACCAGAGTTAGGTACTGCTCAAGTGTTTTTCATGTATTCTCTTTTCTTGTCTCTCTCTGCCTAAAAAGTGACAAATTTTGCGAAGTTGATGGAACAGTGACTTTTTTCTTTAAATCATTTGTTTTTTAAGAGTTGTGTCTAAGGTTCCTAGCTAGGTGCCTTATATACAGTAGGTGCTCAAGTAAATATTTGTTGAATGAATAAATTCCAAGCCCTCCAGGATCTGTCTTGATCCGGCCATATGCCCTGGCACGACTCCCGATTACACTGTTTTCCTTTTTATTCCCCAGTCACATCTTGCTCATTCTGGCCTCTCTGCCTTTACTTGTACTTTTCCTAAATGATTAATCCCCATCTCTTCCTACACTGTGCTCAGCAACACCTTCTGTGGGTGCTAATCACAAGCCAGGAAATGCTCAAGTTCTTCTCTACCATGGAGCCTTCTTTGACTGAGACTCTCTGTGATTGTCCTTTTACAAACCTCCCATATAGTGTTTATTATTACTCACTGCCACTTAATTGAATCATGCCTTGCTATGTATTTTATCTTTTGGGGGGGGATGGGGTAGGGGAAGGACTTCTGGTGCAGAAAGTTGAATTTATCATACTCTGTTTTAATTTGCAATTTATCTCTCAAGAAGATTGCAAAATTTTTAAAAGTAAGAATCCTATGTTTATTTCTAGCATTCACAGTCCCTAGTATGTTAGACACACAGAAAATAATAAATAACTGTATATGAATAAAATAATTTAGATTATGAATCTATCACAAAAAATATACTACATAGTATGAAAGGTACTGCAATAGTATCTACTTAAAATAAACAAAAGTGATTAAACTCAAACCAGTTGATAACAAAATGCTTGATCTAGGTAATGATCTAAAGTAATGGCCAAATTGTGGTTGAGACCAAATGACCTATGAGTCTAGAGCCTCCAGTGAAAAAACTTCCTCCCACTTAAAGAGGGCATTAAACTCTTTGAAACCACTGAGGCACCAGGGCCAAGAGTTTGCTTCACAAGGTTATAACACATTGAATTGAATACAAGTAATCTTAAATAATTGATATTCCTCAATGTGATTTATTTAAACAAAACAAGTAAATTATTTACCTGAAGGATATAGAATGATCTACTCTCCCCTTCTTCCCTCTTTCCTCCATCCTTCCACAAACACTGGTAAATGATCACATTGGGCAATGAGGTAAATGCATGTCTCTATAGGTGATCAGTGGTTTCTTGATGACAGAGTTGCATTTCTGTGTCGTGGATAAAAACAGTAAGAGTAACTTGAAGAAATGAATTATTTGACAATGAATTAATGATGAATGATGAATTAATGATGTTTTCCAACCTGTCCATGATTCCTTCCATTTTCAATTGTCATAAATGAAAGAACGTGTTCTAAGTTTAAAAAGTATGATTACATAGGAAATCCAATAATTCAAAGAGGGTATATAGCTAGCTATTCACTCGGCATCTCCCAACTGTTTTAAAGACAATGGTAATTTTTTTTTATCTTGAAATTAAGTTTTATCCATACCATTTGATGCCTGTTTGCAAATATGTACAAATATAATACAATCTTAGGATTGATAAAATATGATCCATATGAACACCTGGATTGGTGTCCAGCAAATTTCACGTGCATATTAAACGTTAGCTGTTATTATTTGTAATGTTCAGGTAATAATCATACTGAAAATTATCAGTGAGAGATATTTACGTTGTCTCCAATTTTCTGCTCCTGGAGAAGGAATAATTGTGTTCTACAAAATGGAGTCATTGGGAAGATAAATATTTTGTGTGGTAATTATAGCTGGTATTTCACTGGTATTTAAGGGTGACTCTAGAGAAGGGCTGGTTAGGGCCACACCTCTCTCAGTGTTCTGCATTTACCCCTCCCAATGCCACACACAGCTAGAGGACAGAGCCCTCCTGGTGGGTGAAGGAACCATCCCTCAGTCAAAGTTAAATGAGGCCTTGCACTTCTCTGTAGACAATACAAAGACCACTGAAATCTTCAAAAGAATAATAGTTTAGAGCTTCAAAAATTGTAGAAAATAAGATCAATTTACTGATGCAAGCAATTCTTTCTTATAAATAAAATTGGGATTTTATGAATCCCATAGCTATAGAATGTGTGGGTACATGTGTGTATATGTATGTGTATCTTCACCCGTATAGTCTCAAACTAAAACCTGGGTGACTTTAATAAAGAATAAATAAGAATACAGTGGTTCCCAAATCCTTTTCTTAAATAGGAAGCAATAAATACTGTTTACTGGATGAATGAATGAAGAATTGAACCAGCAAATTAAGTGAATAAATTAAAAATAATTAAATGAGACAGCAAGCTCCAATGGAATGGCTGAAAGAGGGATGTCACATTGCAGCCAATTGCTAGCCTTGTCATCTCACCCAGAACCAGAGTCATGACACTTTCGGACAAGAAAGCATATTTTCTAACAGGTTGACCCACAAAGAAAGGGGTCTGCTAAGTCACTGAAATGCAAAGCCAAGAGCATACACTAAAATGGAGAGATTTGTTTCTCTGACTCCTGGCAGCAAGGTCAGGCGTTTCCTTTGCTAATAGCCAGGGAACCAATGAATGACACACCATTAATGGATGTCTTAAGTTATGGGAAGGGATCAGGTTTCCCAAATGAATGTTCTTTCAATGCACTGAAAGGAAATGATCGGCAACCTAGAACTAGAAAAGCTTTTACATTAAAGAGTTTCCTTTACATCTTGAAGTGTGTACCACTAGTTTAGTTAAAAGGAAATGGAAGACGACTAAACTCCTAAATAAAAAGGAAGCACTTGGTGTTCTTGGTGCTAAGTGGGGACAAATCTTCCCTCATGACTGGTGGACAGGTTCCCATTTCCCAACAAATAGAATTCTAAAAGTGCTGTTACTGTTAAGAGAGAGAGAGTGGTGAGTGAGAGGTGACGGAGTTCATTTGTGTAAGTTCGGTTATGTAAGTTCTTATATCTGTGGATGAAAATTTGCCAAGATTAGTCTAAAGGAAAATTTAAGGGTTTGGTTTTTTGGGCCTCTGCGTGCTTAGTGTTATTATAACACAGCCAGACTAGAAGGGTAAAGCTATAGAAACTCCCAGGGGTTGGAAACGGATTTCTGACCTTCACATAGGATTTCTCAGTCCACTGGATATGTGATATTATTGTGGGATTTTCTCTTAACTCTTAAGTACCTATCTCTTTTGTAGGCACAATGAAACTCATGAGAGCTGTAACTGGGTACACAAAGCCCAATTTGTCATACCATTTAATCACAACAGGGTTCTCATTGTGAAGCATCAAGTCACAATCTTTTTGTCAATTCCCTTAGATGATAGAATGTGAAAAATATCTTTGAGGGGGCTATTTATTGCACTATAGGCTAATAATACTGTCCTTCTTTGATAAAGAAGCAACTTGCTTTCTGGGGTCATTGTTTCATCTTTCTCCATGTCCTGTACTGCTGATTCAAGTACAGCGATACTGACTTCAAAGGGAGCTTAACAGTGCATGGAGAAAGACAGGAAACATGGCGGGAACATTTAAGAGAGGACTTTCCAAGGTCAGGTTTTCTTTATGCAATTTCCTTATGCACATCTCAAGCCCTTTTGTCTTTCTATTTTCAGGAACCAATGGATGTTTGGCCCCTTTCTTATCCACAACCCCCATTAAAGTCATTAAAATGCTTCATTTGAATTCTACAGACAATACAATTAATATATGGGCTCTTCTAGTCTATGCATGCAATTCATATTACCTTGCTTGGAAGCTCTCTCCCCAGTGCCCTGTGGAAGAAATCAGAGTTTTGATTCCAACTTATATTAATAACATCTTCCTCAGATGTAAACACATTTGTAAAGATGATGAAAACCAGAAATTAAAATGTTGCTTTTCTTGATACAGCACCAAATTCAATGCCATCCGTGATGCTTCTTGTAATCATTCCCTCTCCTTCAAATTTGCTAGTGCGATCCTGTTGATAATGGTAAGGAGTGAATGGATTTAAGTCCTTATTTTCCTTTGAGCCTTAGCATAAAGTACTTCTAAAAACATATCCCATTTATATAAAATGAGCATGCATGCATACATAATCTCGACCTATGCCAAAGCATTTTCTTTATTATAATGAGATGCATCTTTCTGGATTTTCTGCACAATCAGACTGTAATTAAGCATAGGAGGATGCAGGTAAGTGCATGAGATGCATGTTTAATTAAAAGAGAGAATGCTGGTTAAGTATCAATTTGTATGACATTCAATTTACAAGGAGGATTCAGAAAGCTACTCTCTCTTTTCATATATTTCCTTTTATATGTGTGTATGTATTTACACACATGTATGTTTTCACACTGAAATCATATTCTCATTTCATATGCTAGAGTTGCTGCCACGTGTACTGCCCCCATCCAAGAAATGTTGATATATATTAAAAATCTCCATGAAAAATAAAATGCTTGCATAAATTCATGTAGGGCAAATATAATAAGAAGCCAGGACCCAGCAGGCTAAGTCAATGTATAGCTTGCATATGGAAACAATGACATGATTGTTTACTCACTGGTTTAATGATATTCACTTTCTCCTAATGGCAACGTGGAAAATGTGAGTACCAGATGCTGCGCCCAGAGCGCAGGGAGAGAGAACAGGGGAAGGTCTAGAGTAAGGAATTTATCCTGACACCAGAATGTAGTGTAACTCTTCAGTTTATTAACGCCGTGTATTTTTTTTTTTAGAAAAAAATACTTTGATGTCTGCAGCTTAAATTTCCATATTTTTATAACAGTTCAGCAAGAAATTTACATATTTCCTGGAATCTGCAGATATAAAAGCGGTAAAACACTCCAGGCATTATTAGACAGTAGATTATAACCCATTACTATTGTTTCAATTAGCAATGTAAAAGTGACCTGCAGTGTTCAGATGACCCACTAATGGATTTAAACGCTTTCAAATATTAATGCAGGTTTTCTAAAGATGAATCCCAAACCCATTATTCCTGGAACAACTATGAGCTGAAAAGCTGGCAATGATTGTGCATTATGTGGAAAGGCTCATGGTTAATTAAATGAATACCTAGCATTACACCATTCACTTTAGTGCTACAAAATTATTTCTCATTGATTTTTACATTCTGAGTCCGTGATTCAATTTACTTCTGCAATTTGTGTTGCCATGTCAATAATAGGGAACTGCTTGAAGATGGAAGCATTAGAGACTGATAAATACATTAAGATCCAATGAAAACTGCAGTTTTCCTATTGTTTTCCTCTATTGAAATATCATTTGTCGCAGCACTTTGTTATGTATTATTAATACAATTTTTGTTTGCTTCCATCTGCTCTCTTTTCCCCTTTTCTATTCAGGAACTGGAATGTTAGCAATTGCTTGAGGGTGAGTAGCTAATTTTTCAGTAACAAGTTCTCTCACCATCAAGAACAAAAGCACCATCAACACAAATCTGTTATTTCATGTTAAATGAACTAGAAGGCCAGATTCTTCATCAAAGACAGTGTGGGGAATTACTCTGTATGTGTGTGTTTTAATTTCAAGGGATAAATGGCACTTCTGTTTGTTAAACCATGAAAGCCAAAAAATAACCAATAGTTCTAACCCCATTATACAATTTGTGCAATATAAATGCAATTTGATATATTTATGAAGAGCACATTTTATTCAAAAATTATATTACAGATTTTATGATTGAGTCTGCATGTGCCTTTTCTCTTTGCAACTAACCTTGACTCGTTCTGTGAAAATCTGAAGTTGAAAGTTGAGATTTGCTTTAATGTTTTTCTTTAACATTTTGTAAATTTCTGCTTCATAGTTCTCTGTGTCTAAAAAAATTTTAGTTGTATTATTTTCATGGGATTTAGCCTCATAATTCAGGAAGTGTTTGGAATATACTATAAATTGAATATTTCCTGAGAAAAGTTGGTTTACTAGTCAAATGTGACAATCCATACCTTTTACCTTGAATCACTCATTAAAGTTTATAGGCCCATACAAATGATCTTCATGAAGATGATCACTAGATCTCAACTCATTCCATATTTGAATTTGTACTCACTTTAGACTTGATGGATAATTGAATCTCAACCAAGGTGGTTTGCCCATCTCTGAAGAAGTCACCTTTCATTATCCACATTCTTCTTACAAAACTCATCTTCAAACCACTCCTTTTTATATTGAGCTAAGTTGCTAATTGGAGTTCGACAGTTCATATGATATACAATGTGCAATATAGAAAATTTTATATTGAAAATAATTTCACAAATAGTTTTAAGAAAAGATCATTCTGTAGGTATAAGATAATTAAAAGGATACAAATGACCAATAAATACAGTAAAAGTTTAGCTTTTCTATTGTCAAATGCTGATTTAAAGCAATTAGCTTTTTTTTTCTTGTCTATCAAATTGTCAAAGATGAGAAGAAAGCACAGGATTTAATTTTGGTGATGGTATATATATATATACACAACCCTCTACCACTGGTAGGATTGTGCAATGATGCAACTTTTCTAAAGGGTGTTTGAACATAAGTGTTTTTAAATTTTGAAAGTTTTGTACACCCTTGCACTCTGAAATTCTACTTTTTTTGGAATTTAAGCTCGAGAAATAATTGAGTGCAGTGATTTAACTATACAAACTATCCATCTAGACTCTAGTGTGTCATTTGTGAGAGTAAAATAATTGGAAGCAGCCTGTGTCTAAAACTAGGAATTAGCTAATAAATTATGGCATATTATTATGATTATTATTCAATGATTTAAACTAACATATAAAATATTTAATAATATGTAAAAATATTGACAATATATTGTTGATTGAACAAAATATATCTCATAGACATGCACACACACACACACACACACACATACTCTCACAAGTGACCAAACTGTGCATAATATGTAATATGACCACTTGTTGTTTAATGTTAGGATAATTTTGAAGATATCCCAATGAATTAAAATTAGAGTTTTAAATCGTTTTTATATAAAAAAGTAACTCCTGTTCACTTTAGAGCAATTTAAAATGCTTTTAACCAAAACAAACAAAAAATCTACATAGCTATAAATCCACATGTAGATATATAGAAAGAGGGGAAAGGTGAAAAGATATATAGCAAAATGTTAACAGAGGTTTTTAACTGGTATACTATGAGTCATTCTTTTCTTACTTTTTTATCTGGATTAGAACCCTAACTCTTCAAGTTACTGGTTGGGGTACCCTAGGCAACTGACTTAACTTACATGAGCTTCAGTTTCTTCTAAATATACCTATATTCTTCAAAATGGAAATGGTCAAATGAGAAAAGAATATGCCTGGCTTAGTTAAATCTGAATATTCAGATGTAGCAACTTCTGAGAGGCCTGAAAAATGCTCTTAAATATTACCTATTCCCTACCCCTGTTTTAGTTCACCGCTTAATTCTTGATCCAACTTGAACACGCATAAAAACCAATACGACTTTTACCCTGTGACATTTGCTTCCAAGGATTTTCTGTCATTAAAATGAAATATACCTTTTCAGAAGAGAGCAGAGCAATAGGTAATAAAGTCACGTTCATAACACTTTATCCCCAATAATAAGTAAAACGTCACCTTTGGAGTTGTGCCCTTTGCCTGAGCTCCTGGAGAGCAAGGCCCAGTCACGTCAGGTTTTGCTCACCACTGTATCCCCTATGCCTGCACATAGTAGGTTCATATTGTCAAATGCATTGATATGGCACACCTAAATGAGAGTTTAAAAATTTACACACTGCATTTTAAAGGAATATTTATTCATCACCATTGCAGCAAAATTGAAAGAAGTAATTAATACGTGATTATGTAATACTTTACCAATTATTTAGCTGCTAAATAAAAATGGTGTAGTACTAGAAAAGGACAGTTGCTACTCTAGAAACTGGGAACCATCACATTGGGTAATCAGGAACTAGCTCTTTTCTTTGTCAAATGCCCTATCTTACCCACTCACCCTCACCCTCCACCTGGCAACTCAAAGTTGCACCACTTGGAACTGGCTCCTAGCTTGTGTCTCTCAGGCAGTGCCTGTGAAGTGTGGCTGGCTGGTGAAGGTGGCCAAGAGTAGGCCTTTGAGCACATGATACTCTTCCTTAAGTCATTGGGGAAGATTAAAAAACAAAGATTTCTTTATAATATAACTTTTCAGTATCCAGACAGTAATTCAGTAATCACCGTGGCTGGAGGTAGACTCAAGGATAGACACACTTCTAAACGTGGTTTGGGTTCATGCTGGTTCTCAGTTCAACACATTGGCAGGAGAATAAATTCTAAGCTCTCAGTACTTCAGTGTACTCATCTTCAGAATGGGACTATTCACAATGAATAAATCATACCACTGTTACGAGATTGAAATCGGTTACTACACGGAAAACACTTTAAGCAGTGAAAGCACAAGTGCAAGTCCTCAAATATCGGTTCCTGCTGCTATTACTACTATTCTACTGCTTCCACCGAAGGTCTGAACAATGTTTCCAGAGGTCTCGTCTGATGTGAGACAGAGAAAACTTGAGTCTCTACAAATAGAGTAGTAAAGTATGAAAATGGTTCAGATTATTGAAGCCATGAAGATATTTGATCAAAACTCGTTTATAAATTCTTTCATTCTTTACCTGATAGGTGCAAACATGACTATAAATATTCAGAAGGCATAGTTTCATAGCTGAAAGAAACCTTGTGGGGTACGTTCACCTTAGTTTAGTCTTCCACCAGAGGGGTAGAGTGGATTTACCCAGCCAGATGCCAGGATTAAACCTTGTTCTCTTGCCTCATGGCTCTGGAATCTCTCTTTTGTATCTTTTATTCTTAATGGTCTAGTATAGATTATTTTAAAATTAAACCAAAACCCCCAAAAAACTGCTGTATTTGTAAGTCTTAGGGCATTAAAAGAGTTATATTTCTTGCAGTATTGTATTTTATAAATTACCTTATGTATTAGACTGTGAGCGCTGTCTCTCTCTCTCTTTCTCTCTTAATTATTAGCCAATAGGTTGCTAAATCCAGGGCTTACAAATACATTTTTACAGCAAAATTCAAAATCCCATGTGTAACTGCTTTTTCGGTAGTGTTTTGCAGAGGAATGACCAGAATGATAATGGAGCGTGCTAGGCTGGTGTACAGGGTGTGGGCTGGCTGTATGGCGGCTGTATTGTCCTCGGGTTCCAGGTAGTACTGATGGAGGATCTCATTGCTGCAATATAAAGGGAACACCTGATCAGAGCATGCCTCTCTCATTCATTTTGAAAACAACATATACAGTTAAATGGACCAGTGCTAAAGTATATAGTTCTCAATGCTGTAGAAGGGAGCATTGTCGGTAGATAGATCTTTATTCTAAACTGACAGTTTAGGAAGATGTCATGAATTGTGCTTTCCACGGGTTAACAGGGAATGTGGCACTCTTCACATTTGGCCAAAATTCACATGACATTAATTTTGTTTTTGTGTTTGCCTAGGTTATCTTCCCTTGCACCATTACTTTGATTGGTGCACAAGCTGATAATAAGATATAAACATTGAAATAACTGCAACATAAGTAACTGGGGGAAAATAGCTAGATGAGAATAGAGTGGAATAAAAAAAGAGCATTTCATAATGAAATAGGCAAGGAGCACATTTTAAATATGCATTTTCTTCTAAACGTTTTCACAAATTTCATAATTACATTCATTTTATTTAAAGTTATCTAAGGTTAACTTATACCAAGAGAAAAAGCATATCCTCTATGCTATACTACAAAAGCTATAAAATCTAATTAGATAGTGAAAACTCAATAGAAATTATTATAGCCATAAAGAATTAGATCATAATAAATAGTGTAGATTTTAGGAACTTACCAGAGTAGAGAGTAATATATACAGTATTAAGCTATGTGAAAGTCGTCTAGAAAAATATTTATTCAGAAGTGCACTAAATGACGCTGCTGAAGATTATTAAGGTCACCATAAAGACATGAAACCATGAAGAGGGAGGGAAAAGATTCTGAAAATAGAATCGATGGAATGCTTAGTGTCAGAAATCCACAAAGAACAGCGTTTGTGTTTGTCAAGACACATTGCATCAAAAAACTTTTTGAATTGTTGTATAAACAGCTTCGTTTTCCAATAGCATTAGGAAATATACTCTACATAATATGATCAGTAAAGGAAAACTGCATTTTGCTCAAAGCTTGACGTGAATTCATTTTTTCTTTGTTATAGCTTAACTAGCCCCAGCTTCTCACCTCTAATCATAACAGACTCCTTCTGGTTTAATTATGTTTCAAGTTCTGAAGATGAGTTAACCACTTACACATGGAATTTGACTTGCATTGATCAGGAAAAAAAAAATAGACGTTTATGTTCTGCTTAACCATTTAATTGACCACCATCTTAGCTTCTTAATGTGGTTCTCTTTCAGGCATCAGATTGAAGTGCCCAACGTATAGACAGAATGCAGGAGGCCCCCCTCAGATACTATGAAACAACTGCAAATGGTGTTATAAATTAGTTCTTCATTAAATGCACAGCAAAGAGACTGAGAACTGAAACAGAGAGGACTTCCACTCAACTGAAGGAAATCGTACCTTTAGAGACCAAATGGTAAAGAAAATTGCTAGAAAGAGCAGGATGATTTAACCTGAAACTTGACTGTGCATCATATCTTTTTGTCCTGCTAAAAAAATCAATTCCTTAGCTTACCCTGGCAATTTTAATTGTAAGTCTGATTATATCACAGAAGAACAAATATGAGATTAGATCTAAAAATATGTAATTTACTTTGGCAATCAAATAACAGCAAAACTATTAAAAATACAGCATCCATTTATAAACTAAACATTCATTTATATACTGAGCATGTGTTTTCAACAGATTCTGAAGTCCATGTTCACTATACACACGTAACATAGTTTGTTACAAAGAGTAATTGAAAAACTAAATGTTTATTTGGTCTAAATATCAGGGTCTGGGCAGGGATTACTGAATCTCACCATTGTATAATGTGATATTTTTTTCCTGTTTTGAGGCTATGGGAAAACAGATTTGGCACTCCATATCATTGTCTTTTTTAGATTCTAAAGATGTTAAACTAAGAGCAATGATGTGTAGGCATGAAAGATCTTGCTACAGGATGGTCATTCTTCAGAATTGTAAATTTTGCTGCTAGCTTGAATTAGCTCTGTGGAATTAACTGATGTCTATTCTCAATATGTAACCAATGTCTTTATTCTGCAGTATACAATTTGCTGGACATTATTTCAAATTTCCAAGTTCTTAGTGTTCAGTAAGAAAAAAAACCTTTGTATTATTAGTAATATGTCATATACCTTAATATAGCAAAAATAACTCGCCTATCTTTAAAATGAAAACCATGGAGAGATGGGATTTTTAAAAACAAGGAAGGGAAACCAAAAGAGAGCAACATATTCCTTAAAGAAATTGCTTGTATTTAAAACTGAAATTATACAAAGTTCTTGGAAATATTAAGTTCACGATCATATAGATAGCAACCTTACTTAAGGTTACAGTAGAATTCTGTAAGCTGAAATTTACTGTTGATTAAAAAACTAATAGTGTTTGACTCCATTGCACCTTAACTTCATTGGAGCTTAGTGTATCCAGTGTAATAAATTCACACTTTTCTATGTTAAATTTGTTCATACAATAGAAGCTTATAAAGAGTATAGACTAAAGACTAAGTTGCATAATGAGATTTAATCTATGTAAAATATGTCCCAGAAGAAATGTCCTTTACTTTGATCATATCCCTTGAAACAAGATCCCCTGCTGGAAACCACAATAAATGAGAGCTTGGGAAAAAACTCATCTGGCAGCTAAGCTTGCTTTTTAAAACAAAAGTTCGCCAAGCCCACCAAGTCTATGATCCTGGGGTGGGCTTAATTAATGTCAATGAAATCTCGAAGGTTTCCTGAGGCTTAAAGGGGAAATAAATAGCTCTGAGTTCTCTATGTCTTCCTTGCTGAGATACTCAAGATTGAAGACACACACACACACACACACACACACACACACACACCCCACCTGTGCACATGTGCACACATTACACCCAAATGCACATGTATGCACACATATTTGGGGACAGATACATACATAATAGGCATTTATTTCATTATAAAATGTTCTTTTTAAACATTTTATTTATTCAGGGTAGGTTCACACAATGCTTTGCCATCATTCTCAACATGGCTCCAGAATGTCAACAGCTATATTGTCTCTTGTCATCAGAATGATTTAGCATATTTCTTTGAGTGGACATAGTAACATTTCTGTCTTGCTTTTGAGTTCTGTCATTGACTCGTATTTCTATTGAATGCACACTGCTATTCTGTCAAGCTTAGCTGAAAAGACATGCCTGAGTAGAAGCTTCAGTTATTTTTCATTAAAATTTTATTCCATGTTAAATAGTTCCTCATTGAATTAAAAGGGTTTGTTTCTAAGTGTGCACTCCATTTCATTTTACTCAGAGTCAATGAGATTCTGGGCCTGATTACATATCCTTCTACCAAAAACAAATTAATATAAATGCCAATAAAATGCTTAATTGTATTTTATACTGGTTATGTACAAAGAGACTTACCAAGAGCGGGTCCACAGATCACAGCAAATCATGTTATCCCTGAAAAAAATCACAGAGAAGGCTAGAGATCAGTTTTCATTAATACTTAAATGCATGGTTAATGCTGATTTACTGGCCTGGAAGTTACAATTCTACCCTGAAAATTAGACATGTGATTTTGAATACGAAACACACACATACACACACACACATACATACACAAATACATAAGTTTCATAACCATTAAAGTGCTGTACCACACCCAAGGAAACAGTCATATTTACTCCTCATCTATGCCCTGAAAAATGATCATTTTTATGAGTATTCTCTTCCGTTGTTCTCCTACCTTTCCAATTATGCCAGCCACATCATGGTGAGCCTCTCAGTCACTTTAAAAGTTTTGTTATGCAGACTTCAATTTTCTAAAGATCTCAGAAACACACACAAGTGGTCTTAACAAATATAGTGCTACTGCCGTGTGGTTTCGTGTTGCCTTTGTAGTTTCTAAGATATTCTAACATTATTTAATTAGCTAAAATTTCTTCTCTCTTGAGAAATGGAAACTCAATGAAATGTCAACAATGCTGTCAGTCTGCTTCAGGCTAAACTCATTACACAAAAACTAAGGTAAAAATAGTCCAAGGCAGAATTCTTTGTCATAATTTTGAGGCCCACACCTTATGCCAATGAAATCCATATGTGATTCTATGAAAATGCTAAACTGGGAAGAGCAGCTAATAAATTATCTCAACAGAGGCAATAATTGATCTGTCCTTGCATAGAAATTTATCTAATTAGCCAAATAACATATCAAGTTCTGTTGGGGATTATCTGAGTACTATGTTTATTGCTTGATGAACCTTTGCTTTTCAGTTCTGGAAAGGCCAAAAAATGCTCTGTGCTGCTCTTTATTCTAAAATGAATCTTTTTTTTCCCCCAAGAAAGAAAGAAAAAAATCGTTGTCTCTTTAAGACACGTACAGCCAAGAATTGAACAAAAATGCCTCGCTTTATCTGAATTATTATGAGGGGTTCGGAATCCATGGGCTCATTACTAAGGATAATAAAATTTGGCATTTTCTATTGTCTGAGGGTTGATAAAGGCTAAATTTCTTGATTTATTTAAATAGATGATAGGAAAGAGCAAACTACAAAAACAAGTGCTATATACTGAAGGCATGTGAATTACCTCCTTCCCAAGGATAATGCAAATTAGAAGTACATAAAGCTTTGTCTGCACCTGGGATCTTTAATGAGGATAAAGAAAAATCAGACAGAGATTCTCCTGGGGAAAGAGAGGATCGTTATTTGAATAACCTGCAGTGAATTCTAATCAATGCGACGTGACTTTGAAAATGAATGTGGTCTTTCAACCCGCCGTACTTGAGCTGTAATATTAATCATAACTTCATGGTACAGTAAAGCTTATGACAAATGCTTATCCAGTAGACTCAGAAAAGGACTGGCGTAGGTGTGCCAAGGAAAAATGGAACCATGGAATACAAAGGCTCTTCTTTTTTCCTCCTTGCTAGCCCGTTTATTGGCTTGTGTATTCTGTTATCTTTCTTTGATTATCTCAAAAGAGGTTAATGCAAATTGCATGTCATAACTGTAATTGTTTTCTTTTTTCCAAAGGTGACATTTTACATGTAGCTTATTTCCTGACACAGTCTTAGGAGTGTTATTTAGTATTAAATTATACCAGGAAACTGGTGTGCCAATCTGCTAAGGATGCATTAAACAGCGCAGCAAACCTCTGCAACGCAGGAGGGAATTTTAGCTCTGCCCCATTAGAGCTCTGTATTCTTTACAAGTGCATCCCGGACCCAAAGAAGGTTGGGCATATACAGAACAGATTTCCTGGAATGCTGGACAGAGAAGTGATGCTGACTTAAATAACAATTTCCAAAAAAAAAAAATCAGCTATCAAGTGTTTTCTGACTTAGAAACAATGTAATTAGTTTTTGACGAGTTGACATTAAAAGGCTTATAGCAGAGGAACATAATGCATTAAAGCTAAACTCTCAAGAATCACATGAAAAAGGAAGAAGATAAAATAAATATCTTTAAATAATTTAAATAATCTTTTGTCAGAAAGTAAGACCAGGGAAAGAAGAAGAGTGACATATTTGCATTGCCCTAATGGAAATAGTGTTTAGTAATCAGAGCTGTCATTCTGGTCATTGTTGCTATAAATGTCCTGATGTGAACTGCAAATGGTGCAACTCCGGCATGCTGTCCACTGTGTGCCATTACTGTGTGATGAAGTCTTGTTCAAAGGCAAAACAGAAGTTAATTGTTCAAATGAATATTCTCACAGGAGAGTGGTTTCTAGATTTCAGGTATGAAGTAAAAGGGAATGCTAAGTGGTCCTCTCAAATCTGAGGGCAGCCAAAGGAGACAGAAGCACTTGCAGGTACTCTTGTTTTGTAGAATTTAAGAACTAGAGGCCTCATGAGACACCATATATTTAATCTCCTGCTTCAATGTTGTACTCAAATCACCATGGACACACAAATGGAATATATTGTAAATTGAAGATAAATGGAATGTGTGCATACATGTATACATATTTTATATACACACATAAAATGTAAACACATATGCATCAAATATGGACTATATATGGAAGGGATATGTATGTAGGAATGAGATGTACAAATTCATATGTATGTCTGTAGATATAATGTAAATAAATAGGTAAAACAATGAATTTGAAGTCACTATCAGTCATCATGGCTCTCATATATTGTCCTAAACATGTGTTTTTGAAATGTCATTTTAGTGATCTTTTACTGACAGTTTTATTCCTAGCCAACATTATTATTTGTGAATCATCATAACTTGTTTTATATGTGATTTTAAACTTCCAGCCCTAATGCTGATGATCTCTGATATTTTTTGGTTCTTAACAATGAGGTAGGAAGTTAGAACATTGCATGAGGTACACACTATTTTTATCCCCATTTTGGGGATCGGAATTCAGGACTGTGATGACTGATTTTATATATCAATTTGACGGGGCCATGGGGTACCCAGACATTTGGCCTAACATTATTTCAAGTATGTCTGTGAGGGTATTTTTGGATGAGATTAGCATTTGAATCAGTAGACTGAGTAAAGTAGTTTGCCTTTCCTAATGTGCATGGACATCATTCAGTCTGCTGAGGGCCTGAACAGAAAAAAAGATTGTAGAAAGAGAAAATTTGCATATTCTCTCTCTCTCTCTCTCTCTCTCTCTCTCTCTCTTCACTCCACTTGACTGCCTCAGCCAGACATTGGTCTTAACCTGCCCTCAAACTGGGATTTATACCATAGATTGTCCTGGTTCTCACCTTTGGACTCAGATCAGAACTACACCACTGGCCCTCCTGGGTCTCCAGAAGTATCTCTGTGTCTCTGTCTCTATGTATCTATCTACCCCTATTGGGTTTTTTTCTCTGGAGGACCCTGACTAATACAAGGGTTTTAGGGATGTTGTGTTACTTTCTCAATTTAATCCAAATTGTAAGTGGCGGAGCCAAAAGTGAGATCTATACTTCTAATTTTAACATGCTACCTTTTTCAAGAACAAATTTATTAAATTATAATTTACATGCTACCAAATTCACACATTTTAAGTGTACAATTCAATGATTATTGGTAAATTTACTAGGTTGTGCAGCCATCACCATAATTAAGTTTTAGAATATTTTCATCTTCCCAGTAAGATCCCCCATGCCTGTTTACAGTTAATCTTTGTTCCTACCCTTAGCCCTAGGCAGTCATTAATCTATTTCTGTCTCCATAGGTTTTCCTTTTCAGGATATTTCATATATATGGAATTACATAAGGTCTTTTATGTCTGGTTTCTTCCACTTAGTATAATGTTTTTGAGGCTCATCTATATTGTTACCTCTTGCTTTTTATAATGCATTTGTCTACTCTTCACTCTGCTCACTGCTTCTGCTCTATTTTGAGCTGTTTCTATTTTGATCTCAACTTAGGATGGGAAACAAAGAGATGCACTGTAGCATAGGGGAAATAACACCAGCATTCAGAGGAAGAAGATCATGTTTGGATCCTATTAGCAAGGCAATTCTCTCTACTACCTCACCTGTAAGATCTTGCTTACCAAGAAGATCAAATGAGATAAGGACTGTTAGAGGGCTTGGAAAACTAAATAAATTGTAGTTTATTAATACTGTGTTTATTATATCATTATGAGGTAAATAAGTCTAGTTTTCAAGTA
The DNA here is from genome assembly GCA_963575035.1 of Avahi laniger. Taxonomy (NCBI): domain Eukaryota; kingdom Metazoa; phylum Chordata; class Mammalia; order Primates; family Indriidae; genus Avahi; species Avahi laniger. Next base: position 3,611 of record CAUYSK010043460.1, on the reverse strand, counting down.
ATTCTAGATCTATATTCAAGTAATTCTAGATCTAAGTAAGAAAGTTTCATTAACATAGTCTTAACAGTGGTAAGGAAATCTAAGATTCTTCCATTCACATTACCATTCTCCAAGTTCAAGTTTATATGCCACAAGTTGTAGGCTTTAATTATGCAAAACATATAAATCATTCCCAAATTCTATTCAAGGTAGCTCATAGTAATGGCCATCAGTCCCAAATTGTGGAAACTGCAAAATAATTGCCTCTGATAGCTTTCGAAAATATAGATTCCTGGACCTACTAGAATTGGAGCTTAAAAAACCATCATTTTTTTTTTTTTAGCAATTCTAAAGGTGATCCATTTATATCCTAAAATTTGAGAAACAAACAAGTGAAAACAGTTCTCAGATATGTTACCCAGAGCATGGTCAAAATAATGACATTAGAGCATTCTGGAATCATATCACAAATTCTCATTGTGCTGAGGCTGCTGTTAGTTTCCAATATCCATTCTCCCCTTCTTTCTTTCAGTACTATCACCCCAGAATTTTAGCGAGCACATGGTTACCCAGACTCCCTTGCTGCTGGGTGTGATCATGTGACTAATTTTTGGCCATGAGATTTGAATGGAAGTGATGTATGTTGTTTCTGCGTCGTGTCTTTAAAAGAAAGGTATTTATTTTCCATTTATTTTTTTCTTCTTCCCACTAGTTAGGCTGCAGATAAGGGAGTGGCGAGCCATCCATGACTGCAGACAAGGGCAGAAGGACAACATTAGTGAAGTGCAAAGCAGCAGGACAGAAGGAGTTTGGTACTGGATAATTCCAGGGACTGCCTACCAGCTCAAATTCTTAAGTGGGGGAAATAAACTTCATTTTGTGTGAATTATTGTCATTCTTTTCTGCTAAATAATTAAACTGATATTCTAACCCAAGGGTCTCCAAACTTTCGGGCACCAGGGTCAAGTTTCATGGAAGAAAATTCTTCCACAGATCAGCAAGGGGATGGTTTTGGGATGATTTAAGCACGTTACGTTTATCGTGCACTTTATTTCTACTATTATTACATTGTAATATATAATGAAATAATTATACAAACCTCGCTTCTAATAAATCATAAATAAAACCATTACCTACAACCCACTGATCTAGACAAAGCAGACAAAAACATGCACTGTATTTACTGTTGCTCCCCAGGGCTAGCATCACCGCCTCGGCTCCATGTCAGATCGTCAGGCATTAGCTTCTCATAAAGAGCGCAACCTAGATCCCTCGCATGTGCAGTTTACAGTAGGGTTCATGCTCCTATGAGAATCCAATGCTGCCACTGATCTGACAGGAGGCGGAGCTTATGTGATGATGCAAGCAATGGGGAGCAGCTGTAAATGATGATGCTTCACTCGCTGGCTTGACACTCACCTCCTGCTGGGTGGCCCGGTTCCTAACAGGCCATGGACTGGTACCAGTCTGCACCCTGGGGGTTGGGGACTGCAGTCCTAGCCAATAGACCAACTAAAGGGCATTTACTGTTTGGAAAACTCAGTTACGTAGATTTTGAATGTTTCCATTCTTAAGGTTGTTTCTTTTCTGGACACATTCACTTCACATAGTTAAGACCTTGTCAGGCACAGTGGCTTACACCTGTAATCCTAGCACTCTGGGAGGCCAAGTTGGGAGGATTGCTTGAACTCAGGAGTTCAAGACCAGCCTGAGCAAGAGTGAGACCCCATCTCTACTAAAAATAGAAACAAAATTAGCCAGGCATGGTTGTACACCTGTAGTTCCAGCTACTTGGGAGGCTGAGGCAGAAGGATTATCTGAATGCAGGAGTTTGAGGTTGCAGTGATGCCATTGTACTGCACTCAGGACAGCAAAGTGAGACTCTGTCAAAAAAAAAAAAACCCAAAAAACAAAAAAACAAACAAACAACAACAACAACAAAAACCTGCTCTCTGCTATTCTGTTCAATTTGAGGATCTTGAAGATTGGACAGAGGATCACTCTAACATAAAAGCTTATAGATGAGGTGGCATAGAGAATCTAGAATCTATGCGGCAGAGATTTACATTTGGTCTTACATTTTTCTAGACTTGATGAGTTTGAGATCACTGGTATTTAGAAACCGAGGGCAAGTACTTGGTCTTAGTCATTTTGGGTTTCTTCAGAGAACCTGGTGCACATTAAGCACTCAAAAATATTTGTTGATTCCTCCTAATCAAAAGACTCCTGTACAACATGAATGCTAACATAATGAAATTTGTAGGCTTATTCATATGTAATGCACACTGATGCTGGGGCTATTTTCTTTAAAAAGGAGATATGGGCATTTGAAAGGGACTATTAGGCAGGTGGAATAGGTAATTGCTGGGTCCCTTTCAGTTCTAAAAGAGAGAGAGCCATGAGAGCTTTTTCTCCTTTTTCAAAGTCCATTTCTGATTCTCTACTGCTTTACCTAATGTACACCAAGATTCAACACCCTCCATCAATGCACCCCTGTTCACGCCCTTTCCAGCTTTATCTGGCTCTAAATTTATCCTGAATTCTCCCTGTATTTTCCTGATCTTATATTCTGCTACACCTGTTCCCTCTGCTTGGGGATATATCTACCTATCAAATTCCCATCCAATCTGCATGAGTGAATGCCCTTCAGTGTTATGTGAATACACAGATCCCCTGATGGCAGGGGAGGTAAACAGCCCTGACAGTTCACGGAAGTCTTTCTAATAGATTTTGAATGATGATCTCTCGCTGAAGAGACTCCATACGGCAGAATTCCAAGTCTGAAACCAGAGCATGGAAGATGCTTGCTGATCGAGAAAGGGTTATCCCCAAATTCCGGGTCACGATGACTAGCCGGAAGGCTCAAGATGGACTAAGATCAGAGCTGATTCCCTGAGATAGACTTTTCCTGATGCTTGCTTCCATTTAAGCAGTCCTAGGGTGCTATCACCAAAATACTTTCTAAATGTTTCTCATTTTCTCCGCCATATCTAAATACTACCCACTTCCCCCCAAGCACTAGTACCTTAGCCTGAGCCACCATCATCTCTTACCTGAACTTGTCTGAACTACTGCCACAGGCTCCCTACTAGTCTCTCTTCTTCTGTTCTAATCTCACCATCCCAGTTAATTCTACGCAAATGTCAGAATGATTTAAAATCCTCCAATGGCTTTCCATTACATTGGCCATAAATCCTAAGAATAACTCTGATGATCTAGCTTCGACCAGCCCCTCTGACATTACCTTGTTTCACTCTCCCCTGTCCATTATATTCTAGCCTCACTGACCTATTCCTTAAACTCATCAAGCTCTGCTTTTTTTTACTTTCAAAATATTAAGGGGGTACAAATGTTTTTGTTATATGGATGGCTTTTATAATGCTTAAGTCAGGACTATTAGTGTGCCCATCACCCGAATAGTGTTCATTGTACTTGTTATATAGGTTTTTACCTCTACCTTCCTCCCCCGTCCCCCTGTTTTGGTTTCGAATGACTTTTACTTCTCTCTGTGCCCATGTGTGCCCATTGTTTAGTGCCAAATTTTTAGAAGAGTACATGTCATGGTTGTTTTTCCATTCCTGAGATACTTCATCCTTGCTATAGTTTTTAATATTCTCCTTATTTCTTACTAG
>CAUYSK010043458.1:0-93819 GCA_963575035.1 Avahi laniger | reverse complement strand
AATTAATTTCTTTCTATTTTTGGTAGAGGTGGGGGTCTCACTCTTGCTCAGGCTGGTCTCGAACTCCTGAGCTCAGAATGATCCGCCCACCTCGGCCTCCCAGAGAGCTAGGATTACAGGCGTGAGCCACCGCGCCCGGCCTTAAAATGATATTTTATTGTGGTTTAAATTTATATTTACCTGATTACTAATGAGCTTATGCATCTTTTCATGTATTTATGCATCATTTGTGTTTCCTTTTCAGTTAGAAGCCTGTCCATTTCTTTCATTCATTTTTCAGTTGAGTCGATTTTACATCTTCTGATTATTAATCCTTTGCCAATTATACATGTTGCTGACACATCATCCTAATTTTTGGTTTGTCTTTTTATTTTCTTTAAAGTATATTTAATACAGAGGTTCTTAACGCTAATGTAGTCATTTTTTGGTTAGTATTTTTGGATCTTGTTTGTGAAATCCCCAAGGTTTCCTCCCTAAAGGTCATAAAGATATTTTTCTACATTCTGAAAGCCTTTAACTTTTGCCATTCATGTGCAAGTCCATCTTGATTTGATTGTTTTGTGTGTGGTGTCAGGTACAGATATGGTGCTGGGATCCAAATATAGTCTTTCCTTTATGGAAAGTTATTTGTCTTAGCCTCACTTACTAAATTCTTTGCACAGTGGTTTGCAATAACATCTCTGCCATATTTCAGATATCCGTATATGCCTGGGTCTCGTGCTCGGCCCTTTGTTGTTTTATTAGTCTGTCTTTCTAACCTTGTGCCAATACTAAAGTATCTTAATTACCATAATTTTATAACAAGTCTTGATCTCTGGTAGGGCAAGTCCTCTACTTTGTTCTTATCTTCAAAAGTACTCAGAGAACTCTGTGAATGTATTATCTATTTTAAAAATGAAAAAATAAAATGTAAGTTATTTTTAAAAATTCAGAGGTACGTATACACATTCCCTAATAGTAGAGCTAACATACTCTTTTGAGCCTGAACTAGATTAAGGTAAAAATAAATAAAGATAAAATTATTTAAATAATAGATGTGTTTCCCCGCTTTTAGTTTTGAGAAGTGTGGTTTCCATTATTACATTTTTTAAAGAATGGTTAAGAATCACAAAATATTGAATGTTTTTGTTTTGAAAATACTGATTTTTAAAATATAAAAAATTATGACCATAAAGATTATTTAATGTTAATATTTTATATGTTTTTCCTTTCCAGTCTTGAGACATCATGAAAGGCACTGTCTTTCCAAGATGGTTTGTCAGACATCTCTTTATCCTTGTTCTGTAAACGTTCAGGTGCCCAACAGACATTTTGCTGCTGCTACGAAGTAAGTATTTTTTTTTAGTTATTATTTCATTTGCTACCATTTAAAATTTTGGTTAAAAAGCATGCTTAGTTCCATAAAGATTTACAGGGACATAAGTTGTAAAAGTTTATCATCTCTGCTGCTTTGACCTTATAGTCGTGAAGGAAAGATAAGACATTAAAATACTTAACGTTTATTGAACCACTGACATTCAGTAACTGACTTAATCCCCATAGCAACCTTATGAGGAAACTCTTGGTGTTATGCTCATTTTATAGAGAGGAAAATCATGGCACTAGAAGGTTATGTAACTAGCCCAAAGTCAGAGAGCTACTAAGTGTTATAACTCGCATTTGAATCCAAGGAGTTTGGTTCCAGAGCCTAAGCTTTTTCTGGTACGCTATCACTGCCTTTTTAGGACAGAACCTACTGTTACAATTAATCAATTTTAATTAAAGTGTACTATGTGGTTTGAGTATGTGTGTTTATATGGTTCTTTTTGCTCTTTAAATTACATTTTTTCCTCTTAGGCACTTTTTATAGATCAGGTGTTCTAGGATTACCTGTACTATGATTACACAGAATTTCAGATTTGCATAATATATATTAGAGTTTAAATTTATATTGTTTAATCTAGAGTTTGAACACGTGAAAACCTAAAGGAATGAAATCTGGTCTTCCAACTTCTGATTACCAAGAGCAGAAACTGGTTTCTTATTGGAATAAGAACCCAATGCTTTTCTCCCCTGATACTGCCGCCGTCTTGTTGAACTGAATGGCGGTGTGATGGCCCAGCCGCAGTGTGGCACTGAAAGGCAGATATTGGCTGAACTGTCAAGCTCCTGTCTCACAGCATCTGGCTGCAGGGCACAGCACGCACTGTTGCGTTTCCCAGGCGGCTCTGATGTTAAGGAAGCACAGAAGCAGAGGGAGGGTAGTTACCTCACCCTTTTCCTGAGCGCCTTCTTCCTTAATGCCACCGTTGTTGAAACTGAAGACGTGGCTCAGAGGGAGTTGTAAGATGCTGAAAAGCTGTGGGATACTAATAGTTAAAACGTGCAGAATGCTTTCCCTGCGCTAGACACTATACTAAGCACACCTCATACATTAGTTCATTTAAGCTTCCTACGATGGCTCTGTAAAGCACAGATACTATTATAAGTGTTTTGCAGGTAAAGGAATGGAGGCTCAGACATTAAGTAATATGTCCAAGGTTACGTAGCTAGAATGTGTTGGAGGGCAGGGTCTGAAAAGCAGACAAAGTTCAATCTACAGAAACCTTACTTCATGGCCATATTTACTTGAATATAGTCCTTAGGTTATGGGATGCCCAAAATGAAAGCTAAAGTGTGCGTGTTTTTGGTGAATTTGTGTATTCTCAGTTGTTTAATGTATTCTTGTTTCTGTAAACCTAACTGAATATCAGACAACTGTGCCACCGTCGTCTCTTTTATTTATCAATAGCATACTTCGTTGAGCACCTACCATATGCCAGGCATCGTGCAAGGTGCTGGTGATGTGAAGATAAGCACATGTTCCCTTCCTCTTCCCTTGAGGGTTTCACAGTAAGCTGATAGCAACATAAATACTTGCTTTTTGTTTTTAAATTAATTAAAATTGTTAGCCCTGTGAATAGATAAAAGATAGTCATGGTAAACAATTAAAAAAGTATAAAGGGTATATAGTCAAAGTAGGTCGTCTTCCCACCTTTGTCCTTTAGCCACTCAGGTGCCGTGGTTTATGCATATGTAAGTACGCGACTGTACTATTTTTTGCATAAGTGGTAGTGTACTATACACCATGTTCTGCATCTTGCTTGCTTTGAAGTTAATATATCTTGGAAATTGTTTCATGTGGTGCTATTTAGTCATTTTAACTGTATTTCATTGTGTGAATGTACCATAATTTATGTAACTATTTCCCTATTTATGCACATTTATCTTTTCAGTCTTTTGCTATTACAGATGATCCTGCAGTGAATAATCAAGCATATAGATCTTGTCAAATGTGATGAATATATTTGTAGTATAAACTCCAACAAACAGAATTGTTAGCCCAGAAGATGTGCGTTTATAATTTTGATAGATAATGCCTTCATAGATATCTTGCCAATTTATATTCTTACCAGCAAGTATTATTAGAATGTCATTTTCCCACCTATGATATAGTCAAATTTTTTGATCTTTGCTAATTTAACAGGTAATAAATGCTATCATTATCATTTTATTTTATTATTATTGAGGTTGTGTAGTTCCTCATATGTTTAAGAGACATTTATGTTTTTACTGTGAATTTTCTGTTTATGTTCTATTTCCATTTTTTGTTGTTGATGAGTAGGAGCTCTTTATAAATTAGCACATGTGTATGATATAACTTCACTTTACCGTTTTGACTGTCAGAAGAAGAGGACCAAGTGCTATGGGATCACAGATAAAGTTCCATTAATTCTACTGAGGGAAGAGTAGGGCAAGAAGTATTTGAGCAGGGTCTCGAAAGATAGAATTTTGCAGGAGAACTGGGTGAAGTATTTCAGTGGTGCAGGGGCATGAAGGTGATACGGACATGAATACAGTATGACACGGTTTGAATATAGGGTGAACAGGGATGTGGCAGAAATGTAACAAGAAAGGGGCTTCCTTTGGGTGTGGATGGTGCCTGAGAAGTTGGAGGAGCACGGCTTGTACCAATTTATATCCCCATCCAGGAGCGAGTGAAGAGTGTGCAGCTTTACACATTCCTGACAACCGTGGATATCATCAATCTTTATTTGTGTTTCTTCACTGTATTTCTGATTTATGTCTTTTGCCTGTTTTTCTGTTGGGCTGTTTATCATTTTCTTCTGTTTTGTGAAAGTATTTGTTTATTAGGGATATTAATTATTTTGAGACTATTTTATCTTTAAATTTTTTGTTTATTCCCTAGAAATTTTTCATTTTATATTTTCCCAAAATTCTACTCCAGTACAATTTACATACTTTTTGCTAACCCAACAAGCCTAGTACAAGAAATAGGCATACTTTAAGAAAACTATTTAGAAGCAGATGATTTTTTCATGTCTGGCAATGAGTTATTTAGTAGCTTGATGAGAATCACAGCATTCATAGTTTTAGTTATACCTTTGTTTTTTAATGTACTGACTATAATATACTAAAAAATAGTTTTCTCATGGGTGATTTTTAAAAATCAGCATCTGAGATGGGGCAGAGGGGGACGCGCTGGCTTCTCTTCTCTTTGTCATTCCGGGTCTCCCCACTGCGCGTGCCGTGCAGCACACCCCTATTCGCTAGCGGCAGATCCTGGTTAAAACAAAAAGGCCAGTGGGTTATCTGAGTCTGTTTCTCTCTTGACAGTGGGTTTTTCCTTGCTGCTTTGTGTATCTCAGAATGTTTTTATCGACTGCCGGACATCTCGGGCAGAAGAGCAGAGACTGAATGAACAGTGCTCACGCGAACGGGCACACCTCTTCACCTGCCAGAGCCTTGAGTCAGCCTGGTCCGTGGCTGAGCTAGGGTTTGGTTTCATCGTTGCCATGGTTACCACCGGCTTTAAATTCTTGAACAGTTACCTCGTGCTGCCGGTGGGGCTGGCTTGCTGGAAGGCTTTCTCGGTGCTCGGCTCCCTGCTCGGCTTCCCGCCTTCCCCGTGCGGCGGCGGCGCCCCGGAGGGGTCACCCTCTGTGCTCTTGGCCCTCCCCTGGCAGCAGAGTGCCGCTGCCTGCTGCTGGGAGCTTGCCGGGCTGGGGACAGGGGTGGAGGGATTCTCGTGTCTAGGTCTAGCCTTGGTCTCAAGTAGGCTCAGTGTGGCTGGGGCTTGGGGACGGAGCATTTCTGTCCCTTTTCCCCACGGTGCTGTGTGTCTGCTGCAGGTCTTGTAGGGAAGTATCCCGGCCCTTCCCGAGCTGGGTTGGTATAGGATACTGGGGTCAGGACTGTTTCTTGCCCTGTGTCCTGGGGTAGAAGTTTTTGTGGGGATTTTTTTTCTTTTTTCCGCCAGAGGCAATGGGCGTTTTTAACACCCGTGCCTTTTCCTCCATGCCTGCACCCTCCGGGGGAGATTCTAGTCTGCTGCTCTGCTCCAGTCTTGCCTGGGAGCATCTGGTAGGAGGTGCGTGGAAAAGAGCCTGTGAATTGAGTGCGAACTCCTGTGTGTCTGGATCTCCCAGGGGTTTACACCGTCACGTTACCCCCAAGATTTTAGCTGATCGTTCCTTACCTGCTTGCCTTTCTCTCATGTTCTGCCGCAGGGGAGACTGGTGGGGGTTGGGGTAGGGACTGACTCTCCGTGGATTTCAGGCTACTTGGTTTATCCAGCTCTTTCTCTTTGTTAATGGTCTTCCCAGCTTTTGCATTTTAAGTGGAAGCAGAACCTGTGCATTTAGTTTAAAAAGTAATGAACAAACCAGCATCAGAGACGTTGGTGAGTTCATTTGTATGATTACACTGAGAAACAAGAGTTCCAGGCATTTCCATTCCATTAATTTATACCCTAGGCATTTTCTCTTCAGTTTTATTGAGTTCAGTTTAGTTTGACAGGCTGTATGGTTTACATCCCCCTAATTTCTCAATGTAAAGGATTCTTCAGCCTTGGAAGGACTTGATTTGGTCTCTTGGGCGTCACAGATTTTTGAAGGTCATCAAGTGCACTTTCTTATAGCACGGATTTGTTAAACTTTCTTTTATTGGGTGTGACCGTGGAATTATTTTTTTCTTCCATGTTTTTGGAGGTGGGGACAAATGAGGCGGGGAGAGAGTTACTACTTGAGTGTAATCTCTTATTGCTCATTTATCTGTGTGGCTTAGTTACCCAGGCAACTCCAGCTAAATTCTGTTCTCTTTGGTTTAGACTGCCAGGTGTTTCTCCTTCACCTTCCCAAAAATCTTTCTAGTATGATTTATTTTATTCTCGGAGAATCACAACATTTAAGCTATCCTGACAGAGCTTGTTCACATAATTACATGAACAACAAAGTTCTTCTGAATGTGATTCTTGTGAATAAAGATAGACATTTTTTGGAGGACCATGAAAAACAGGCTGCAGGTCTGTGAGATTACTTATTATTGAAGGAGTTTGTTCAACTGCAGTGTTTTTCCCCAAAGAATGCATTTTTCTGAGAGTCCTATTTGATCTGTGTTACAACGATGTTGTACTTTTTTTTGTTTTACAAGTATTTTCACTGAACCACTTCAAACATTTTGTGAAACAAGTTCCAAAGTATAAATAAATAAATTGATATATACCCAACTCGGTCTCTTTATGTATCAGACTTTTATTGGGTTTTGCAAATATTAATTTAAAAAGTTTTATTTCAGCCTCTGAGAAGTTCATATTAATTTCAAATTCAATACACAGGTTCAACTATGATTGAAAACTTAGTGGTAAAATCTACATTTATGTGAAGTCTGGAGGCCACAGCTAGGACATTTTGTTTATTTTAAATAGGAGAGTTTATTCCTAAGATAGGCTCTCCTCCTTCTGGCTTCTCTGCCTCTTTCCTAAATATAAAGTAAAAATGTGGTTTCTCCAGTTTGGAAGGTTTCAGTACTTGTGGAGTCCTTCCAAAGTAGCTATCGCGATGTGTTGCATCCAGCCTCTTGGGCACTTGCTTAGACCTGTCATCAGTCCAGAAGGACACCTGCACCCCATGAAAAATGAACATTGTCATTATCTGCTATTCTGTTGAATTACTCATTAGCTGGGAGGATACTCTTACTAGTGGTAGTAATAAGGATTTATTGAGTGCTAAAAGTGAGAATGGAATTATATGTTGGATTGGTTTTTGAGGTCTTTTTAAAGAAATTTGTCCTAATGTCGTTCGTTTCTTTCACATAAATTTTATAAGACCCCATATTTTTTTTCTGTTGCTGCCATAACAAATTACCACAAACTTTGAAACTTAAAACAACACAAATTTTTTATTTGACAGTTCTGTAGGTCAGAAATCGGACATGGTTCTCACTGGGCTAAAATCAAGGTGTTGGCAGTTCCTTTCTGGAGACTGTAGGGGATAATCTGTTTCTTTTCCATTCCCAGCTTCAAGAGGCAACCCGTACACCTTGGCTTGTGGCTCCCCTCCTCCATGTTCCAGACAACTGCAGGTGCTCGAATTTCTCCAGTGTGATCTTTTCGTCTCTGTCTACTGCAGCTGGGGCAGAGCAATGGCTCTCAGTTTGAAGGATTCATGTGATTAGTTTGGGCCCACATAGATAATCCGGGGATAATTTCTCCATCCTGATGTCTTTAACTTTAGCCACATCTGCAAAGTCCTTTTTCGCGTGTAAAGTAATATACGCACAGGTTCTGGGGACTAGGACGTGGATGTCTTTGGGGGCCATTATTCCACTTGCCATAGAACTCAAACATCTTTCCAGAATACTATTTTACGAATTTAAAACTTTTGTGGTTTTAAGACTACAGGTATGATTTGAATTAATGCTGAGAAAATTATATAACTTACAGTTCTTTTTTTCTTAGCTTCAAACTCTTACCTGCAATTACCCGTTGAATGTATTTTCTTAGATATTTTGTAAGCACCTCGTTAGCTTTTGCTGTAACAAACCACTGCACAGTTATTTATCATCGCCTGCACATCTGTGGGTCACTGACCCAGGCTGGGTTCAGGTGGATGTCTCTGATGATCTTGGCTGGCCTTACAAGGCATCTATGAGTTTAGAGGTCAGCTGGGAATTGTCTAATGTATAATAGCCTGGGGCTCTGTTCCAGGTGTCTCTCAGCCTCCCTCCTACCTTTGGGCTAGCCCAGGTGTGTTCTTCTAATGAAAATGGCAGAAATACAAACATAAAAGCGGAAATAGATGAAACTTCTTTTTTTTTTTTTTTTGAGACAGAGTCTCACTCTCTTGCCTGGGGCGGGTGCCGTGGCGTCAGCCTAGCTCACAGCAACCTCAAACTCCTGGGCTCAGGCAATCCTACTGTCTCAGCCTCCCAAGTATCTGGGACTACAGGCATGAGCCACCATGCCCGGCTAATTTTTTTCTAGATATATTTTTAGCTGTCCAATTAATTTCTTTCTATTTTTTGGTAGAGATGGGATCTCGCTGTTGCTCAGGCTGGTCTCGAACTCCTGAGCTCAGAACGATCCGCCCACCTCGGCCTCCCAGAGTGCTAGGATTACAGGCGTTAGCCACCGCGCCCGGCCCCTGACAACAGATGTTTATTGAAGACCTTCAATATGCCAAGAACTGTTGTAGATGCTAGAGATATAAAAGTGACAGGAAAGAGAGGTATCTGCCCTCGAGGAACTTGTGTGAAGGACACATAGAGTAAATAAGTGAGCAAACAAAGAATATAATTTGAAGAGATAGCGCTATAAAGCAAATAAATAGGGTAATAAGCTGCAAATAACAATGCTGGTGGAGAGGACTACTTTTGATAGAGAAAGGATCTCTTTGAGGAGATGAAATTAAAGATGAGCTTTGAATTATAAGAAAGAGCCAATCACACAATGATTAGGAGAAAAAGCACTCGAAGCAGAGGAAACACCGGAGCAAAGGCCTTGAGGAAAGAGAATGTGGCAAGCTAATGGAACAGAAAGAAGCCCCAAGTGGCTGGAGCATAGTGAGAAAGGAGGATATAAAAGATTGAAAAGATAAGCAGGGCTGGATCACATAGGGCCTTATAGGCCCTAATAAGGAGTGTGTGTGTGTGTGTGTGTGTGTGTGTGTGTGTGTTGTGTATGTTTTCATTTAAAATGTCATAGGAAGCCATTGAAGAGTTAAGCATATAAGTGACATAAACTGAGTTATGTTTAAAAGAGTAGATTATTGAAGGCAGAAATAGAAGCAGGGAGACTACTGAGGAGGTAGCTGCAACAGTCCAGTAGAGAAAGTGGTTTGGATAGGAGGCTGATAGAGAAGGTAGAATCAATAGATTTATTTAATAGAGTACATTGATGGAACAAGGGTAAGAGAGAAGTCAAGGATAACTCTTAGGTTTTGAGGAAAAATAATGAGTTTTGTTGTTAAGTTGGAGATGCCTATTAGATAACCAAGTGGAAATGTCATATACTAGATTAGGAGTTGACAAGATATTAGTGTCGGCCGGGCGTGGTGGCTCACACCTGTAATCCTAGCACTCTGGGAGGCCGAGGCGGGTGGATCCTTTGAGCTCAGGAGTTCAAGACCAGCCTGAGCAAGAGCGAGACCCCGTCTCTACTAAAAATAGAGAAAGAAATTAGCTGGACAACTAAAAATATATAGAACAAAGTAGCTGGGAATGGTGGTGCATGCTTGTAGTCCCAGCTGCTCGGGAGGCTGAGGCAGGAGGATCTCTTGAGCCCAGGAGTTTGAGGATGCTGTGAGCTAGGCTGATGCCACAGCGCTCTAGCCTGGGCAACAGAGTAAGACTCTGTCTCAAAAAAAAAAAAAAAAGATATTAGTGGCATTTAAAGCCATGAGACTAAATAAGATCACTTTAAAGAGAAAGCATAGAAAAGGGAAAAGAAGAGAGCCCAGGACCAAACATTCAGTAGAGAATAAGGAGCCAGCACTGCACCCTGAGGAAGAAGTAGAAATGTAGGAGAAAAAACAGGAAAGCCTGGTGTCATAATGACCAACAAGTGGATGGTAAACTGTGTCCAGTCTTCTGAGAGGTAAAGAAGGCAAAGAAAATAATCCATCAGATTTCACAACATGGAGGTCTTTGATGGTATTCTACCCAGTTTCAGTGAGGCTAGAAGCCTCACTGAATTAGAGAGGATTACAGGATATAAGATAAAATGGAGACAGCATATATATATAACACTTTCTAAGAAGTTTTGCATAAAGGGGACACAGAAATGGGATGGTATCTAGAAGAGACTGTGAGCTCAGAGGAAAGAGAGATTCAAGAGCATATTTGTAATCTGATGAGAATTATCCAGTAAAGAAGGAAAAATAGATAATGCAGAAGAGAAAGAGGAGGAGCTGTGAAAGTGAAGTCCTTAGGGCATCCAGAGGACAGAGGGCTTGCCTTCGATAGAAGCAGAGGTACTTCTTATACTTTAACAGGAGAGAAAACAATATATGTAGATACAATAGGTTTATAGTTTTGATGGTGAGAACATGGGGGCTGTCATGTCTAATTTTCTCAGTAAAACTCAATGCCAAATTATCAGCTAAAGTAAGGGCTAAAAAGAGAAAACATTGTGAAATTGTCATCTCCTAGGCTAGGAATCAAATTTGCTAGGGAAATGTAAGTCGGACTTCTAGGCAAGGTTGAGTACCCTTTTGAATTTTGTGGTCATTAGTTTAAAATACAGCCAGTACGCCCAGTTGTGTGGGTATTTTTCCAGCAACTTTTAGCTCTTCTGGATTAAATGTGGAAAAGGCATTTAGTTGGGTCCATTCAAGATTTTGGGAAATGAAAACAGGAAGAGGATATTGGATAGTGAAAAAAGTATTTGCGAATGAATTGAAGGTTGGATGAGGTCAAAGAATTATTTCAGAAGGGTATTAGTGTAGGTGAATTAGAAGTTGAGAGGGGGTTACTGGAGAAAGAGATCTTGAATTCAAGATTTCATAGGTAATGCAGATACTTAATAATGAAGAAGCATAGGTTCTAATCATGGATATGGGTTGTTTTGGCGGTGGAAGAAAAGGTTGATGTGGGTGAGGTGACCAGTGACCAGGATATTAGATGAGTAATCTACACATGTTAAAGTCACTAAAAATCTTGAAGAAAGAGAGAGCAAAAAGGAGGACAGTAAGCCTGAGCTAAAGTCTTCAGGGAATAAGAGTGACCAGGAAAGGAGGTCAGGAGAAAACAGTGCAACTACATTATGAGCTTCTAAAATAGTAGAAATTTTGAAAGAAGAAGGCAGAGAAATGGTTACAAAACTACATGGGGGGGGGGCAAGGGCAACATACGTAACCTAAATATCTGTACCCCCATAATATGCTGAAATAAAAAAAAAAGATTAAAAAAAAAAACTACATTGGGGGTTGGGGGAGAGAAGATATCTGTGCGCCTCCTGGCCCTGCTTAACGGAAGGAAGATGCAGAGGACTTGAAAGACTCCTACTTAACAATTCTACTTTTAAAAATTTACCATACAGATATTCTTGCACAAATACACAAAGATATTTAAATAAGGATGTTCACTGAAACATTATTTGTAATGGCAAAATACTGGAAACAAGCTAAATATCCACCAAGAGAGGACTGGTTACCTAAATTACAGTATAATACTGCACTTTCTTTTTTTAAAAAAATGGCATTATTCTTCAGAGGGTAATATGCAAAGCTTTGTAAGATATCTTGGTTAGAATGCAAGATGCTATAATATCCCTCTTGATAAAAAGCTATATAAGCATGAATGTGACTATATACATGTTATATAAATATGTGCTTGACTATACATTATATACATAATATATATAATATATATATACAAGCACATATATGTATGTATACAGTAACTATTTCTGAAAGAATAAACAGGAAATTCCTAATAGTTGTTAGCTATGGATATTGACACAGTAGTTAATTGTATACATATCTGTCCTTCCCATTAGTTATTGTATTAGGTATTGTAATCTTGAAGTAAGAATTATATTTCGTTAATTTGGGGGGATTTTGACAACATTTAACACAGTCCTTTACAAACAGTAGATATTAAATAGATGTTTGTTAAATTATGTAGGTATCTATACTAGT
Organism: Avahi laniger; assembly: GCA_963575035.1. Taxonomy (NCBI): domain Eukaryota; kingdom Metazoa; phylum Chordata; class Mammalia; order Primates; family Indriidae; genus Avahi; species Avahi laniger. The sequence goes on along the minus strand of CAUYSK010043458.1, from coordinate 81,862 downwards.
TGATATACCAAAATTTGCAACTGGAGAATTTAATCCAGAAAATACATTTAATTGATGCCACAGAAAATTTAGATTTTTACAGTTTGTGAGCAACCCTATACAGTATTTTGGCTCTGCATTCACTTGGCACCACTCTTAGCTCTAGCCACTTTCTTGGTCCTGGATCTTCACATGGAGAAGAGCCATTTATTTTAGTCATCTTTATGATAGTTTAAGTCTCAAATAGAACTTCTTGGTTTTATTGTTGTTGAAATATTAGAAAGCTTCAAACTAAATGTGGCAAGAACACAACTTTGGAAAACCAGAGCACTTATAGAACTTTTTTAGCCCTTAGCTATTAAATTAGTGGTTAACCTGTTTGGCAGCATAGCTATATCCACAAACTGGGTTTGATCTTTCTCCTGCAGTTGAATTCCCACATATCCTGTTTTTCAGGCTAATTTTTTTTCCTCACTTCAAAATTGCTTCTTGTCTCTGATTAAAAAAAAAAAGGAATTTTTTCGTTTGGTGAGAAAATGGAGCTATATGATCTTACATTTCAGAATCAGTCAGTTCAAAAAGGAAATACTTTTCACAGTTACACAAATGTAGTAGAATCTTGTTGCAGCAGCTTATTTTTGTTTCTATAAAGCAGCATTTCTTTTTCATTGGCCTTTTTTCCTGTAGTAAATATTAATGAGGACTTTATCACCTATAAGTATATTTAAAAATGTGAATTTTTGCCATAAATATGATATCAACAGACTATTAATAGATAAAATGTTGTCCTTTTAAAGTTTGTTTTCTATCTAACTTATCTAGTTAGAAATAATGATTTCCAGAAATCCTATATGTGAAAATTTTTGTTTATTCTTCTAACAAACTAAGATACAAATTTGTTATCCTTGTATATACAGCATAAACTGGCTGCTGTTTTCTAATGTTTGCTGTCTGCATTAATTAATGCTTTGGGTTGCTATGGTGAATTACAGAGCGCAGGAAGATGCGCACAAAGAATTGAACTTGTGTATTCCACGTAGGTTCAACCATCACGTTAAGAAAATTTGCTGTGTATTTTTACCATTGACTTCATCAGAACATCTACTTTTAAAATTCACTGGGGAAAGAAGTGAAAAGGAAAAATGTCAGCCATGTTGTAAAATAATTTTTTTCATAGATGTTCTTCCTTAAGCCAGCTTGAATAAGTAATAGGTACAGGAAAATATTAATGTTTTCATAACCAAATGTGACATAGTCATCTTTGTTAGGTATGCAATTGAGCCAAGCTCTTAGAGCCTATCCCTGTATCTAGATTTTGTCCTTTTATTTATATAACCTACACCCACAGTTTACCATCCATGACATTTTCTTTCCTCTCCAGTAACACAAAAATACCCTGGCACCCTGAAATTATCAGACTAAAGGCCAGTGTTCTCTGGCTATGCTAAAAGCTTACTTGAGTTTATTCCTTCCCAGTTCTTTCCTTTCTTTGCCATAAGAGACAGATGTACTCTCCAGGCAGGGATGGTGAGAGGGTAGCTGTGAAGAAGCAACATCATTTTCCAATATCATTATCCTCATTTGTCTGCTCAGCAGCTTTTTAAATTGATTTATCAGATCAAGAGCTCAAAACAGAAGTTTATTGTCTGATTTCTCTCATCAGTCACCAAGATGGTCACTGTACCCCTGCAAAAGAAAACCCCCTGCCCTACTTCTTAATAAAATAATCTGTGCAATTTGTGAGTACTTACTTACTTATAAACTACAAGATAAACTGCATAACAGGCCTCAGAATAGAATTGTCCCTCACCATAAGGAACATTGTATATAGAATCTTACTGTAAAAAAAAAATCCTCATTTCTTTGTGAATATAATGTCTTTTCAGCCTTGAGTATTTCATTATTTCTGAACACTTTAACTGCCTTTTATTTTCCTGCTTTCCACATAGTCTGACCCCCAAATAGTTACAACACTGATCTATTAGAGTTAGAGTTAGAATTCTCTCTGCCTCCTGATGGCACATTCTTAGAACATTTGATTTTTTCCCCACAGAACTCATTTTTTACATCCTTAATGAATATTAAAGCAGTGGTGACTACACTTGAAAAGCCTTTATTATCTCAGATCATTGGTACTTCTAGAACCAATGTGGGGGAAGAATTAAGAGTTTACATCCATAAAAATTTAATGTTAAAAAAATACCTATTTCTGTGTATCCATGAGAGTAATAATGTAAGTATTACTTATAAGTTGTATAAGTTTTTAAAATTACAGCCACTGTAGCTATTCAATCCCCCTTCTCATCAAATATATTCCTAAAGATCCTGACAAAAACTGAACTTGAGTTTTAGCTGTTCCTATTCATTCATTTCCTTTTTCTTTCTGTAGAACTGTTAGTAAGAATTGAAACAACACGTATCTGTTGGAGAAAAAGAAGAGAACCTGTATTTTGCCTAAATATTCAGTCCCTGCGTAATTGAGAAGTTATCATACTTGGTAGAAAAATATTAGTATCATAATCATACAACCCTTCCTAAGCAAATGACTTTTCTCAGCAAGAAAAAACTGGCCAGTAACTGAAGGGGAAGACTTCAAGAAAGAACACTTGGTAGTGTAGAACATTTCGGTGATTCATGGTGACTGGTAATACTTTCCTACAGGTTTATGAAAAACCTCTTTTTCTGCAGGCTAAAGCACCAGATTAATATTGAATTAATAACTTAGTCTCAGGCTTATATCTACTTCTGTGTACCACTAGAGGAAACCACGCAAATTATAGATTGGTGCCACTACAAATTCATTGTTTATAACCTTACTTGGGCCTTCAGGGATACTCAGCCAAACTTTTATGTATCCCTAGTTCTCTCTCTTTGTCTCATTCTCACATCAGTTTTGCATGTTTTCCATTCTCTCCAAGTCACATAGCTCATCCCAGTGTTTCCTGCTTCACAGAGAACAAAATTGAGTCTGTCAAACATCAACATCCAGCCCCATACTTATTAATATAAACTTATTTGCATATACCCACCTCTACCGCCTTCCTTCATTCTGAGGGAAATACATCCTTTTTCCTAGTTAGAATTAATCTCTCTACCACCGCTCTTGTTTAGACTCCTATCATGTCTTCAGAAGTCTTTCTCTGTTGATTATTGGCTTCTCTCTCCCTGTCCCCCTCCCTTCCTCTCCTTGTTTTTCTCTCTCTCTCTCTCTTCCCCTCTCCTCTTCTCTTTCTTCCACTTCTCCCTGTGTCCCTCCTTCCCCCATATATTTTCAGCTGCTTCTTTCCTGACTGCTTCCTACAGGCTGTAAGCATACACAAGCTTACCTAGTTAAATAAATAATAAATTTAAAGCCCTTGAGCCTGACTTCTCCTCCAAGCTATGTGCTTCCTTTCACAGCCAAACATCTTGGATAAAGAAGCCCACGGTCACTGTCTTCACTTCTCAGCTCTTCAACTCACATACCCTGGCTCCTTACTCCACTACCACACACTGAAACTTTTCTTGCTCTCACTGGTAAATCCAGTGGACTCTTTCAATTCTCACCTTATTTATCCCACTACTGCATTTAACACTGTTAACCATTCTTTTCTTCTTAAAACTCACTTGTCCCTTGGCTTCTTTCTTTTGGTTCTCCTCCTACCTTTCTGAAAATGTTCTTCTCAATTGCTTTGCTGGCTGTTCTTCTTGCTTATTCTCAAGACGTTAGGGACTCACCCCAAATTCTGTCTTTTGGTTCTCCTCATTATATAGGATCTCCCTAGGGAAAATTCATCTGTTCCCATGGCTTCAGTTACCACCTATATTCAGGGAAAGCACCAGGCCTGAAAATCCAAATGTCTAGTGGGCATCTCCATTAGGATATTCCACAGGTATCTAACAAACAACACGTTTTTTCCTTACTCTCAGTAAATCAGTCTTTCTTTCTTCTCAGACCCAAGCTACTACACCTAGTCACCCAAACCAGAAAACTTAAAAGTTATCATGGACTCCTTCTTTACCCTCATCCTCCACTTTCAATCATTGACCAAATACTGAAGGGTCTATATTTTTTGTGTCTTCTATATCTTCTGTTGAGTTTCTGCTTCCTCAGCTATGATTTTTGTCTTGCAAAATTGTAAGCAAACTGCCTGATAAATGGTAGGTACTCAGTAAATGGTTACTGTTGGCACATGGTCCTTTGAGGAACAGAAAAAAGAATGATGTTCACTCATTCAATCCTTTGTTGCACAGATATTTATTAACTACTCACTGTGTGTTAGGTGCTACTCTAGGATTGGAGATTCAGCAATGAGCAACCAAAAGAAAACCAAAATCCCTAACCTCATAAAGTTTATTTTCTAGTGATATGTGTAACTAGAGAATGAGAGAACAGAGTGTAACAGAGAACAAGTCTGGAAAGATAGACTAAGGGCTAGTTGAGAAAGACATTAACTACTATTAACTAAGCATTGCTCCAGATGCCTTTATCTTTTATCAGAGAAAGGGCATGATCAGATCTGTATTTTGGAAGATAAAAGTAGCTGACAAATGAAGTATAAATGAAGTACAAATAAATCATTACTATGATAGGACTCTGGCTACCAGGCAGGGGAAACTGAGTAAAAGGATGGAGTCAAGCTAGCCCAGAGATAAAACTGACACAAATCAGTGGCCGACTGAGTAAGGCTAGGAGAAGGAAAAATAAAAGATGTGTTAAAGTTTCTGACTTTGGTGATTGGGTATGATTGGATAGATTGTGCCCATAGTAGGCTGAATAATGAATGCAGACACACCCCCACACCCCCGCCAAGATGTTCACACTCTAATTCCTGGAACCTATAAGTATGTTACCTTACTTGGCAAAGAGAGTTTGCAAATGTGATTAAGGGTATGGAGCTTGAGATGGGGAGATTATCCAGATGGGCCCAATCTAATCACAAGTCCTCAAAATCAGAGAGCCTTTCCTAACTGTTATCAGAGAGAGAAGTGACAACAGCAGGGTAAGAGACATGAAACACTGCTGGCTTTAAAGATGGAGGAAGGAGGCCGGGCGCGGTGGCTCACGCCTGTAATCCTAGCACTCTGGGAGGCCGAGGCGGGCGGATTGTTTGAGCTCGGGAATTCGAGACCAGCCTGAGCAAGAGCGAGACCCCGTCTCTACCAAAAATAGAAAGAAATTAATTGGACAGCTAAAAATATATAGAAAAAATTAGCCGGGCATGGTGGCGCATGCCTGTAGTGCCAGCTACTCGGGAGGCTGAGGCAGTAGGATCGCTTGAGCCCAGGAGTCTGAGGTTGCTGTGAGCTAGGCTGACGCCACGGCACTCACTCTAGCCCGGGCAAAAGAGTGAGACTCTGTCTCGGGGAAAAAATAAAAAGTTCCTATTCTTCAAATTCTGAAAGAAAAAAGATTGACAGTGTTTTGGCCCTAGTCCCAAGCCTTGAACAAGTAACTATAGAACTCTCCTTGGTCACTGACAGCCTCATTTCAATATCGCCCTCTGAGAGTGAGCCAGTCAGCAGTAGCCTCCAGTATCCGTGGTTGTACGAATCAGCCAGTCCCTAACAGTGCTGCTGCTGGGAGTCCACTGGTTCTTGTAGTCCACACTTCTCAAAACCCCATCATGAGGCCAGCTCTTGCTGTGTAAGCGGAGACTGTGCTTGTAAGCAATAAATTTAGCTTCCCTGTTTAAGATACATGTGGATGATGGACTATACTTCAGACAGTCCTGTTTTACAGCCAGCTTTTGGAGAAAGAAGAACCCCAGGGGATAGAGAGGATTGTGGAATCTTATGGAAGAAATGAAAGCAAGTCTGATAGAGCAAGTGGAAAGCATCTAACAGTTTTTATGGAGCCTTGCTCTGGCCAAAGGAGCCAGCGTGGGCTTGAAAGTGACCTTGTACGTAGCATTTAGAAATGCATCTGGAACACTTGACAGCTTTTCTCTGAGAGTATAAGCTTTTAAAGGCTTGAACCCAATTCAGTGCATTATATTTTTTAAAATTTTGCTATTTTTTCTATTTCCTATGATTTTTATATCCCCCAGTTCTACAATGGTAATGATCCTTAAATCTCTCCTTTGCTGAGACCTACGTAGACTTTTCGTGTAGATAAGTTGTCCGAAAAGAAGCTTACTCACTTCATATCAGCTTCTCAAAAACTTCATCTTTTGTTGTTACCCACCAAAATTTCCTTCCTCTTAAGTGTTAACCCTCTCTCCTCCCACCCCTGCCCCATTTGATTCCAGTCTACCTTTTCGGATTTACTTACCTTTTTTTTTTTTTTTTTTGGAGACAGAGTCTCACTCTTTTGCCCAGGCTAGAGTGAGTGCCCTGGCGTCAGCCTAGCTCACAGCAATGATTTACTTACCTTTTGCTAAATATATTCAGACTTTCCTCCTCTACCTCAATCCTTGTTTGATACTGACTCACCTTGATTGTGCCAGCTCTCCATAGCCTGTTCCTGTTTTGAACATTCATAGCACTTTCTGCATCTTATGGTTCTTACCCTGCTTTGTTTTATGTCTTTTTCCATTTAATGAACATTTGCTGTGTACTGTGCTTTGTGATGGGCCCCAAATAAGCAAATAAAACATGATTCCTGCCCTGAAGAAGTTCAGTCTAATAGGGGAAATAGATACGTAGGCAGATAATTGCAGGATAGTGAGGTGAGTACAATGGGAGATGTGTAAGCTGGTTATTGCGCTAAGTTCTAGGAGGGCTCACTGTACCTGTCCTTTGGTAGTGAGTAGAAGAGAGGAGTATAGAGGTAGAATGGTTATCTTGGGATACTGCCAAATTGCCCTCTATTGTGTTGAAATTAGGATTTTTCCACTTAGTCTCACTACCACCGGGTATCATCAATCTTAAAAGTTAGTTTCGATAGTAAAAAAAATTGACATTTATTATTTTAAATGTCATTTCTTAATTATTAATGGAGTTACCAAAACGTTTGCCACTTGAATTTGGCTAATAGGTTTTTTCACTTTTATAGCTTACACATTTAAAAAAATTTTTGAAATAGTTGCAGATTTATAGACAAGTTACAAATACAGTACAAAGAACTTATTTTCCCAGAATCATTTTGAGAGTGAGTTGCTGAAAAAGGGGCCACATTACCACTAATACTATTTCCTACAAACAAGAACATTCTCATGCATGTCCAATAACAAAGCCATCAAAATCAGAAAATCAATATATTATTACTATCTAATTTCAGACCCCTTTGAGGTTTTTCGAGCTGTTCCAGTAGCATCATTTGTATTAATAGTAAAAGGAACTAGTTTACAATTGCACATTATATTTAGTCCCCTTTAATCTAGGCTACTTCCTTAGTTTTTTTCTTCCATGACATATTTTTTTAAGTGTATAATTCATTGATTTTTTTTTTTTAAGTGACTTTACAGAGTAGTGCAACCAGTGCACCATCTAATACTAGAACATTTCCACCATCCCACCAGAAAGTGTGTCTATTTACTTACTTGTTCCCATTTCTAGCCAACTGCTAATCTACCTTCTGGCTCTGCAGATTTGTCTTCTCTGGACATTTCATATAAATGGAAACAGATAATATGAGGACTTTTGCATCTGGATTCTTTGACTTAGCATCATGGGTTTTTTTCGTTGTTGTTTGTTTTTGAGATAGTCTTGCTCTGTCACTTTGGCTAGAGTGCAGTGGTGTTATCGTAGCTCACTGCAGCCTCAGACTCCAGGGCTCAAGTGATCCTCCTGCCTCAGCCTCCTGAATAGCTGGGACTACAGGTGTGCACCATTGCGCCTGGCTAATTTTTCTGTTGTTTTGTAGAGATGGGGTCTTGCTATTGGTAGGCTGGTCTGAAACTCCTGACTTTAAGCCATCCTCCCGCCTCAGCCTCCCAGAGTGCCGGGATTATAGGTGTGAGCCACCGTGCCTGGCCTGTTTTTGAGATCCATGTTGTAGCATGCATCAGGTCCTAGTTTTTATTGCCAAATAATATTCCACTGTGTGGATATGCTGCACTTTGTTTATCCATTCAACATTCGATGGACATTTGGATGATTTCCATGTCTTCACTTTTGGGCTATTACGAACAGTGCTACCTTATGTGATCTTGATACATTTGAATATTACAGGCTAGTTTTTTTGCACAATGTCTCTTAATTTGGGCTTGTTTGCCAGACTTCTTTGAAATTATTCTTTCCCTTGGTTATTAATAAGTATTTTGTGGGGAGGTACTTGGAAATCATGTATATACCCCATTCTTCATCAGACTTTTCTATTGTATCACTGTGAACTTAAGTTTATGTTATAGTGGGTTATAGCCTATTGCCGTATACCAAACTACCCCAAAACTTAATGGAGTAAAACTTTTTATTTAACAAGCTGATTAGTTCTGAGGGTCAGGAATTCAGACTGGGACGGGAGATGGCTTGTTCCTGCTCCACAGGGGCCTCATCTGGGAAGAGTCAAAGGCGATGTGACTTGCCTACAGCTGGGGGTGGAGTCCTCTGAGGCATGCGCGCTCACATGCTGGTGGCTGATGTGCAGTGCTCAGTACGCACATGGGGTCTCTGGGCTTGTGGCACTTACTTCAGACGGGCATCTGGATTCCGAGTGTTACCATCCTGAGGGAGGTGTGTGGCGTTTTTATGATCTAGTTTTGCAATTCTTATGGCATTATTTCCTCCATACGCTATCTGTTGAAATGGCCACAAAGTTCTGCTAAGAGTCAGGAGGAAGGGACGTAGGTGCACCAGCTTTTGGGAGTAGTGTCAGAGTCATACTGTAAGAGCATGTGGGATGGGAGGTATTGTTGCATCTTTGGAAAATGTAGTTGCCACACGTCACAGTCGGTTACTATACATATGCCCAGATTGTCCCATGGGCTGAGGGAGCTGCTTCCAGCTGGTTTCCTTTATGTACTTCTGACATGCCTGTCAAATCATTGCTTGAGCAATGGCCTTGTTTTCTGGCACGAGGTGTCCTGGGCTCATCTTCACTGCACTGCAGCCCTAGAATCAGCCATTTTTCTAAGGAGCCTGGTTCTTTTAATGGAAAGTGGTATTGAGAGATTAAAATTTGGATCCTAGGTATGCCCACTGCTCCTGGGGTAACTGCTTCCAGGTTCTCAGTGGACAGAGCTGTGAGCTTGTGTATGAACGTGTACACACTCTCGGACAACATTTGTCTTCATGTAGAAAACAATGAGGTCATTTCAGTGCCCTGTACTCTGGTCAAGTGCCTCAGCATGCATTTTAATTTTATGCCTTTTCAGATATTGTTTAAACAGCTTTATTGAGATATGTAATTTACATGCTATACAATTCACCCATTAAAGTGCACAGGTTAGTGACTGAGCATATTCACAGAGTTGTGCATGTCTCCACAGTTGATTTCAGAACATTGTCATTATTCTGAAAAGAAGTCCTATTACCCTTAGCAATCAGTTCCTGTTCTTCTCAGCCCTGGCAGCCACTGTTGTGCTTTCTGTCTGTGGATTTGTCTGTTCTGGACACTTCGTATAAGTGAAGTCATACAATATGTGGTCATTGGGTCTAGCTTCTTTCAGTTGGGTCTCCAAGGTTCATCTGCATTATAGCATGTATCAGTTTCATTTCTTTTTATAGCCAAATAATATTCCATTGAATGGGTATACCACATATTATTTATCCAGTCATCAGTTTTTGGACATTTGGGTTGTTCACACTTTTTGACAATTGAATAATGCTGCTGCAAACATGTTGTTTAAGTTTTTGTGTGGGCCGGCACGGTGGCTCAAACCTGTAATCCCGCCACTCTGGGAGGCCGAGGCGGGAGGATCACTTGAGGTCAGGAGTTGGAGACCAGCCTGAGCAAGAGCGAGACCCCATCTCTACTAAAAATAGAAAAATTAGCCGGGTGCCTTGGTACACACTTGTAGTCCCAGCTACTCGGGAGGCTAAGGCAGGAGGATCACTTGAGCCCAGGAGTTTGAGGTTGTTGTGAGCTAGGCTGACGCCACGGCACTCTAGCACGGGCAACAGAGTGAGACTGTCTCCAAAAAAAAAAAAAGTTTTCGTGTGGATGTATGTTTTTCATTTATCTTGTGTGCAATTACTGGTTCATGTGGTACATATATGTTTAATCTTTTGAGGGAATTCCAGACTTTTCAAAACTGACTGCTGTATTTTACATTACTATTAGCAGCATATGAGAGTTCTAATTTCTCTACAGCCTTACTAACACATGGTATTTTCCTGTTTTTGAAAAAAATTATAGACATCCTCGTAGATGTAAAGTAATATCTCATTGTGGTTTTGATTTGCATTTCCCCAAATAGCTAATGATGTTGAGCATCTTTTCATGTGCTTTTCTTAGTGGCCATTTGTATATCTTCTTTGAAGAAGTGTCTATTCAGATCCTTTGCCCATTTTTAAATGGGGTTATTTGTCTTTTTGATTATTGAATTATAAGAGTTCTTTATATAGTCTGGAATTATACTCCATTTCATAGTGTTTACCAACCTTGTTAAAAAACATTTTTTATGTATATACTTACTACAGTTTTCTTTCTTTTTAAGGAAAATTTCAAAAATGTTTCAAATTCCTGTGGAAAATCTTGACAACATCAGAAAGGTGCGAAAAAAGGTGAAAGGCATTCTTGTGGATATTGGGCTTGACAGTTGCAAGGAGTTACTGAAGGTAAGACAATATAAATCACAGATGAAAAGGAGATGATAATATTGGAGGTGCTAGGGTTGGCTTTATGAAGGTGAGATTTGAACTGGTAGTTTTTGAAGAGCGGGTAAGATTCCATAGAATGAAAATTGCTAATATTTTTGATGGCTGTATGAAAGCATCACTAGTCCTTATTTATGTCTTTCTGACTTAAAGTGAGCTATTTAAGTTTTTAAGCTACTTTAAGGAGGGGATTTTTATAGTCATTGGTTATTTAAAAAATTTTTTTTTGATATTTGAGGGGAATGTTGAATTATCTATTATTTTAGCAAAAGAAGACTGTGACTTAATTTCCTAGTATTATTAGAGTGATTAAAAAATAGGCATACATACATGAAATGATAGTTTATTTTTTCTTTTTTTGTCTTGATTCATGAATTTATCTATATGTAGTCTTAGAAAGTTTAAAAATTAAGATCATAGTCACACACTTTATTGATAATTTTGTTTTCCTATAATTTTATCCTTTCTTATAAATTGAGAATATGTGGCTATCATATATAGTTTTTAAAAATGTTAAATAAGGGTTGCTGTGTATCCTTAAATTGATAATTTCATGCATGTTTTATTCATAACTATAGAAATAGGGACAATATCTGCTTTGAATTTTTAAAACTTGTAAAGAATTTGGTTTCTTTAAAACTGGGTAGAGTTTTAAAGACTCCACTCTGTTAGAGAACTGGGCAGAGTTCAGTTTCTTAATTTTCACATCTCAGACTTTCAACCAGATTTTTATTTATAAAAACACAGTTCAATACTGGAAGAGTAGTAATTACCAGGATTTGCATTAGTTGTCATAACTTGTCTTTGCTCTCCAGTAGACAAATGGTGTTAATTCCTGAAGGACCCTAGGTAGGTCTCTGCTCACACTTCACCTTGTCAGAGGTATCTTCGCCCTGCAGTGCTACTCTTCCCCACTTTATTCTCTTACCCTATTCTGTTTTTCTTCAAAACCTACACTCCCTGACCTCTCTCCCTCATTTATTTGTTGTCTACTTTCTACTTGTAACCAGAATAGTATCTGGCACATAGATTCTTAACAAATATGTTTTAAATGAATGAATGAAAGTAAAGCTCAAATAGAGAAATACTTTTAATAACAGATTGTGACCGAAAGTCCACTTGTAAGTATGAGGAGAGGAGAGTGGAAGTTCCTAGGTAGATCTTATTGCCTAGGAACAGTCTTAAAATAGAAAACTTTAGAGTTCTTGGCAGCTCTGCTTCTGTAAGTCCCATTTTACAGATGAGGAAGGAAAGCAGGGTAATTATGTGGAGACAAGATTGATAATATTTGGTAAGTAGGTTGAGTGTAGACACAGTAGATACATATGGATAGTTCATTAATAATGGATAAATATGTGACTTTAGTATTTGTAGAGAATGTAAAAATGAATAATAACACATATGTTTAGACTAAGGAAATTTCAAATGATAATATATAAGAGTTCTTAGAATGGTGCTTGGCACGAGGGAGATGCTTCAAAAACAAACACTGAAGGTATAGTAGTATCTTTAGTAAACAGACTATGTTCTTTTGATCTTTAGATGGTTAAACAAGCTTTTATTTTAATCCTGACCATTAATTAATGGTATGACCTTGGTAAGTCAGTTGTTCTCTGGGCCTCCATGTTCTCATCATTCCAGTGAAGAAAGGTAGAGAATTTAAGTCAATATACTTGCTCCTTTTAGGGAGTTGACAACCTAGCAGGAGCTGAAACATGTACTGGGAGCATTCACAGTGCAAAACAGGCAGAAAGTCCATGCCTAGCTGGGGAGGCTGGTGTCACCTGTGTGGCGCAGTTGAGATTTGAACTGCTTTTGTGTCAAGATTGTTTTTTTAAAGAATGGACAGGATTCTCCAATGGAAAGAATTGGGGAAGGTGTTTCAGGAACATGGAATTTAGAACCATGTCCAAATTGACTAAGCCCCATCAAACCAGGCTGAGTGAATTCAGTTTTTAAAAAAGGTTGTATTCGGAAAAAATGATTCAAAGCTATAGAAAAGTTACAAGAATGAAGAGAGTACAAAGAACACTCATTACCCTTTAGCCAGATTTACCAATTAACATGTGGTCCTGTTGGCATTAACATTTCCTCACTCTTGCTTGCAGGTGATCTCTGCATTACTGCAGGGTGATTATCAGCGTGAGCAAATGTAACATTGGTATGAGGTTTTTGTCTGATCTAATTGTTTATAGCATTGTTTTCGCTTCAGTAATGGATCCAGAATAGGATCACGTATTCATTTAGTCATCATGTCTCTTTAGCTTCCTTGCAATGTGAATTCAGTTTTTAAAAGTGTAATTCTGTTATGAAATTGGTTTTATTTTTAGATAAAATGTCAGTAACAGCTGAAGGTTTTCATCCTTGAGTCCTTTGTTTTTGACTTGAGTAGAACTGAACATTCCTCATGAACTTCAGTCAGTGTAAGAATGTTTACTCATCTGAATTTGTTCAGGACTGTTTACTTCTTTTTAAGACTTTAGTGACATAGAGATACATACATATTTCACAGGGGAAAATTAGGAGATTTGAATGGCTTAAAGCTATTAAGTTAGTTAGATTAACTGTTGGGTTAAATAGTACTAATTCTCTTGGGGGAAATTTTTATTTTTAGTAATTTGTAATTAGGCCTATATTTTATGAAATAGACACGGAAACATAAAGAAAATCAAGACTCCCTTGTAAACCATTACTCCGAAATATCCGTTGTTAACATTGTTATATATCTTCATAGATTTTTTTTAAAATGGGATACATTCACATTTTTTTTTTCCTTACAGGGATATGGTCAAGCTGTATAAGATATTATACTAGCTTTGTTTCTTTTCACTGAACTTCATATTAAGAACCTTTTCTGTGTCAAATGCATTTATTCTTAATCTACCACAGTAGTTAAGAGTTCTTTGGTTTCAAACAACAGAAACCAAACAGACCAACTTCTGTAAAAGGGAATTTATTGGAAGTCTATTGGGGGCTGACTGGAGAACAGCACAGGAAAAAGAAGGGACCCGAGGGAGCACCCATCTGGTCCTCACGGATGCTCTGTGCTGCATTTCGGATTTCATAATAGAGTATCATAAAGCACATGTGACTTTATTCTTCTAGCAAGAGTTAGGGCCTCAAATAGAAGGCTATGTGGTTGTCGACTGCCAGGCTGAGAAGAGTGAGCCTTAGGGAAAATACACTCTTTTAAGAACCTTACCTTCTTTCTTTTTTCTTTTTTCTTTTTCTTTTCTTTCTTTCTTTCTTTTTTTTTTTTTTTGAGACAGAGTCTCACTCTGTTGCCCTGGCTAGAGTGAGTGCCGTGGCTTCAGCCTAGCTCACAGCAACCTCAAACTCAAGCCCCTCCTGGGCTCAAGCAATCCTACTGTCTCAGCCTCCTGAGTAGCTGGGACTACAGGCATGAGCCACCATGCCCGGCTAATTTTTTCTGTATATATTTTTAGCTGTCCAATTAATTTCTTTCTATTTTTGGTAGAGACGGGGTCTCACTATGGCTCAGGCTGGTCTCAAACTCCTGAGCTCAGAACGATGCGCCCACCTTGGCCTCCCAGAATGCTAGGATTACAGGCGTGAGCCACCACGCCCGGCCTTTTCTTTTCTTTCTTTTCTTTTTTTTTTTTTTTTTTTTGAGATAGAGTCTTGCTCTGTCCCACAGGCTAGAGTGTAGTGGCATCATCCTAGCTCGCTGCAACCTCAAACTCGTGGGCTCAAGTGGTCCTCCTGCCTCAGCCTCCCCAGTAGCTGAGACTACAGACATGCGCCACCATACAAAGCTAATTTTTCTATTTTGGTAGAGATGGGGGTCTCTCTCTAAGGCTGGTCTCGAACCCCTGGCCTCAAGCAATCTTCCTGCCTCCAAGAGTGCTAGGATTATAACTGTGAGCCACCGTGCCTGGTCATGATTTCATTCAGAGTTCCCTGTATAAAATCGGATAAGAATTTTCTTTTTAGAACTAGTGCTAGGAAGGTACCTGGCATATCTGAGTGTACTGAAACCACAGCATGGATCAGTCCTGACCACCACCTGATGCTTAGCCCAGTTAAGTGGGCCCATCCCGTGAATAATGACCATGTGTTTTACCCATTAAAATATAAAAGAAACTAGTATTTGGTTGCTTAATAACCAAAACCCACAAATACCTTGAAAGTGAAAGAGATATGTGTTCTTTCTGTGTATGCATGTGTGCACTGCCCAGGATGGAGATTTCTAACATATGCTGTGTACCAAAGAGGAACTGTGGTGTTATTTGGGAATTATAGTTTGTCTGGCGGGCTGAGAATTCATAAGTAAAGAGAAGCATTATCTGAAGATTGAATGAGTACTCCACCCATTAAGTTACTGTTACGTTTCAAATGTTAGTAGATACTAATGTGATAAATAATAATATCCAGAGTTATTTAAAAGTATTACTGTTCCTGGCAGCTTTTGTCATCATGTGTGTTTGAAATTAAAAACTGATAGAGGTACAGATACTATCACAGTGGAGGCCAGGAAAAACCTTGATGTTAAAGAGGTGGTAGAGGAGAAAAAATGGAGTTTTTTTTTAAAAAGGGTCTCTGATTAGAGTTTCAAGTACAGGCATATCTTGGAGATATTTTGGGTCCACTTCCAGACTACCGTATTAAAGCAAATATCGCAATAAAATGAGTCACATGAATTTTTTGGTTTTCCCTTGCATATAAAAGTTATGTTTAGGCCAGACGCAGAGGCTCACTCCTGCAATCCTAGCACTTTGGGAGGCTTAGGCAGGAAAATCACTTGAGATCAGGAGTTTGAGACCAGCCTGACCAAGAGTGAGAGCCCGTCTCTACAAAAAAACAGAAAAATTAGCTGGGTGCAGTGATGTGTGCCTATAGTCCCAGCTGCTGGGGAGGCTGAGGCAGGAGGATTGCTAGAGCCCAAGAATTCTGAAGTTGCAGTGAGCGGTGATGATGCCACTGCACTCTGCCCAGACGACAGAGTGAGACCCTGTCTCAAAAAAAAAGTTATATTTACATTATGTTGTAGTCTCTTAAGTGTGAAAGATCATTATGTCTAAAACAATGTACATGCCTTAGTTAAAAGTACTTTATTGCTAAGTAATGCTAATGATTGAGCTTTCAGTGAGTCTTAATCTTTTTGCTGGTGGAGGGTCTTCCTCTATGTTGCTGGTGCTGACTGATCAGGGTGGAGGTTGCTGAGGTGGGGGCAGCTGCGACAGTTTCTTAAAATAAGACAACAGTGAAGTTTGCTGCATTGATAGACTCTTCCTTGCCTGAAAGATTTTTCTGTAGCATGTGATGCTGTTTGAGAGCATTTTACCCACAGTAGAATTTCTTTCAAAATTGGAGTCAGTCCTCAAACCCTGCTGCTGCTTTACCAACTAAGTTTATGGAACATTCTAAATCCTTTGTTGTCATTTCAACAGTGTTTACAGCACTTTCACCAGGAGTAGCTTCCATCTCAAGAAACCACTTCGTTTGCTCATCCATAAGAAACAACTGCTCATCCATTCAACTTTTATCCTGAAATTGCAGCAATTCAGTCACACCTTCAGGCTCCACTCCTAATTTAAGTTCTTTTGCTATTTCTACCACATCTGCAGTTCTTACACTGAAGTCTTCAACCTCTAAAAGTCATCCTTGAGGGTTGGAATCAACTTCTTCCAAACTCCTGTGAATGTTGATACTTTGACCTCCTCCCGTGAATCACAAATGTTCTTGATGGCATCTAGAATGGTGCATCCTTTCCAGGTTTTCAATTTACTTTTCTCAGATCCATCAGAGAATCCCTATGAAATATATTTCTGAAATAATTAATACTTGAAAGTTGAAATTACTCTTGATTCATGGGCTGTAGAATGGATGTTGTGTCAGTAGGCATGAAAACAACATTAATCTCCTTGCACCTCTCCACAAGAGCTCTTGGGTGACCAGATGCATTGTTAATGAGCAGGAATATTTTGAAAGGAATCTTTTTCTGAGCAGTAGGTCTTAACAGTGGGCTTAGAATATTCAGCAAACCACACTGTACCAGATGAGCTGTCATTCAGGCTTTGTTCTTCCATGTATAGAGCACAGGCGGAGTAAGTTTAGCATAGTTCTTAAGGGCTCTAGGACTTTCAGAACGGTGAAGGAGCTTTGGCTTCAACTGAAAGTCATAGCTGCATTAGCCCCTAATGATGGAATTAGCCTGTTGTCTGAAGGTTTGAAGCCAGATACACTGACTTCTCTCTAGCTATGAAAGTCACAGATGGCATCTTCTTCCATTAGAAGGCTGTTTCATCTACACTGAAAATCTCTTGTTTAGTGTAACCACTTTCAGCGGTGATCTCAGTTAAATCTGGATAACTTGCTGCGGCTTCTCCATCAGTGCTCAGTGCTGCACCTTGCACTTTTGGGTCACGGAGACGGCTTTTTTCCCATACACCTCAAGAACCAACCTCTGCAGCTTCCTCATTTCTGTCAGCCTTCATAGAATTGAAGAGTCAGGACCTTGCTCTGGATTAGGCTTTGGCTTAAGGGAATGTTGTGACTGCTTAGATCTTCTGTCCAGACCACTAAAAGTTTCTTCATATCTGCAATATGGCTGTTTCACTTTCTTACCATCCATGTGCATAGGTTATATGCAGACACTGCACCATTTTAGATCAGGGACTTGAGCATCTGCAGGTTTGGTATCCGCAGGGGGTCCTGGAACCCATCCCACATGGATATGGGGGAACAACTGTATTTTCATTTCTCTTTTCTCATGTAGGTTTCTTAGGTGCCACAAACTTGCCAGGTTCTAATTAAATATTTGTCTTCTGAATTTGCATAATGATCTCTTTTTTTCTCCTTCTTGAAAAGGACCTTAAAGGCTTCGATCCAGGGGAGAAGTACTTTTATAACACATCGTGGGGAGATGTTTCTCTCTGGGAACCGTCTGGAAAGAAAGTGGTATGTATTTCTGTATTTGGTTTTCATGTTTCTTGGAAAGTTAGGGGTAAGTGTGAATTTAGTCTGAGGAACATCACATGTCTTGGGGTTGCTGATGGAGGAATGGGGAAGAGGCCCACTGCAGCCGTTTAGGAGGATAGAAAACAGAGTTCATTGTTGGGTAGGGTTATGGATGCTTTCAGAGTCATCTTTGAATGTAGTTGACACAGTGATGCAGGGAAACTATTTGTCCTTGATTATAAATGTCACTGGTGTAAAAAGGACCTTTGATTTAGCAACTGTTCTGAGTAAAACAAAATGCTTTGAATTAAATGTACATAGTGAATGTACATCCTGGTTTCAGAAACTAAAATACAAATGTAGATCTTTGAATCAAGGAACAACATTTTTAATAATTCAAAACTTCAAACTTAAGCAAATTTAAGCTACTCCTTAAAGGGTTTTTTTCTAGGAACCCTTTTCTGTCATCAGACATCCAGAAGTGATCAGGATCTAATCAGCCCCAGGTTTGACTTCACTGTCCCTCCCTAACTTGTGCTTGTCAGAGCCATGCTGGCCTTGGGAATTTCGGCTGTAAAAGTGTTTTCTGCAATTAGTCTTGCTTGGACAGCACTGTTGCTGTTGTCAGCCGCCCTCTTGAGTCCTTGTTTTAGTCTCTCACCCTCTCTGGCCTGACATCCCCTCTCTCCCATCTGACGTGATCCTGGAATCCACCGTGATGTGGTTACTCTGCAGCACAGCTCATGGCTGTTGAAATGAGCCTCGTTTAGCAGATCTTGACTTCATGAATCTTAAGCTTCATTGATTTTTCTCATCTGAATTCTTAAAATATCCTATAATGTAGTGTGTGTGTGTGTGTATATATATATATATATATATATATATATATATAATGTAGTATGTATAAAATCACATTTTTCATTAAGAAGCATTTTTGAAATCATGCCACAAATTAGGTGACAGTTTTTGGTGCCTAGTATAAAGAGATAAAAGTTAAGGTTCTTTTCCTCAAGGAGTTTGTTTTTGTTGGGTGAGTAAGACCTAGACATAAAATGTGATTTAGGTAATTAAGTATGAAATGTCTGATTTCCTTAAGTACTAAGTTTGACAGTTGATATCGCTGACATTTCAACTTTAACATTTGTTATATTTTTATTGTGAAGGTGCATCCTCAGTCTTTCAAACGCATGTTTTGCCTTATGATTATGTTTCAAATTTTTTTTTAGAGCAATTTTTGTGAAACCATGCATAAGTCAAAAATTTGTGTTACTTTCAAATATGATTTCCATTGCAGAACCAGTGCAGCTCAGACAGCTTGAAATATCAAGTGTTTGGGAGGGATGTGGCTAATGAATATGATAGTACATTAGTGATTTGAGAAGTTCCGTTCTGGTGATTTTCATCTTGAAAATCAGCCACATGGGCGACTTGAGCAAGGTGGATAATGATGAACTGAAAGCTGTAGTGGAAGCGAAGCTATCTTAACCTATGCATGAACTAGTAGTAAGGTTTGATGTTACTATTCCAACAATATTGGACCTTTTGAAACAAAAGAGCAAGGTAAAGAAGCTGGATAGGTGGTTCCGCATCAACTAAACAAGCATCAGAAGAGAAATCATCTTGAAGCTTGCTTGCCTTTGCTGTCATGACATAAAGGCGAACCATTTCTATACTGTATTGTTACATGTGGTGAAAAATGGATTATTTTTGACAATTGCAGGTGTTTGGCACAATGGTTTGGATAAAGATGAAATGCTGAAACACAGTCCCAAACCAAATATTCATCAAGAAAAAGCTAATGTTGTCTGTTGGTGGTCCAGAGCTGGTATTATCCACTACAGCTTCATGAAACACAGTCAGTCCATTATAGCAGATGTCCACTGCAGCCAATCAGATGAAATGATGAGAATGCTTGCGATTAAGCAGCCGAAATTGATCAATAGAGACAGTCCTCTTGCAGGATAATGCTTGACCATGTGCCACACAAACAACGCTGCTTAAACTACAGCAGCTGGACTTGGAAACTCTCTGTTATCCACCGTATTCACCAGACCTTGCACCAAGTGACTACCGCTTCCTCCAGGCTTTGACCACTTCTTGCAGGGAAAAATATTCAATTCTCAACAAGCTGTGGAAAATAAAATGCCTTTTGCGATTTGATTGCCACTCTCTCTCCAGGCTTCTTGGCTGCTGGCGTAAACGAGCTATTGTTAATATGGCAAAACTGTGTTGATAGTTTAGGCGCATACTTTGATTAATTGTACTGCTTCTTTGAGATAACTACACTTTTGATTTGAAATTGGACATTTCATATTTAATGACCTAATAATTTGAAATAATAGAGATTGAATGTATTAGATACCATATTCAGATAAAAATAAAAGCACCATTGCTTGGAGTGAGAAAGACTGATGTCTGCTAGTATCAGTGTCTTTGTTCCTAAGGTGGCCTGCCTTCTCTAGTTTGTTCCTGGGGACATAGGATTTAGGGACAGAGACAGTTCGGGGAGAACTAGAGGAAAAGTCACATAATCGTGGTGGATCGTGTGGCTCATGCTATAGTGAGGTCCTCCAGGGCTCAGAGAAACACCTGAGACTTTCTTAGGTGATGAGGACAGAGAGACTTGCTCAGGTGGTCTGAGGTGTTGGAGCTTGAATCTCGGGATCTTGAAAAAGCAACATTAAGGTGTGATGGGAAGATGATGCCTGGTCTAGATTTGGTCCTTCCGGTGACACACAGTGCTGCGACTTCACTTCTGTCATTGTATGTTCTTCCTCTGTTATCGGTAAGCTGATGTTCATACACCAATTTTTATGGTTGGTCATTGGCCTGGAACTTTTGCAGGTTTTTGTGTGAATATGTGCTTTCATTTCTCTTGGGTAAATGACTTGGAATGGGATTAGTGGGCTGTATGGTATGTAAATACATATTTGTCTTTATGAGAAATTGCCACACTGTTTTGCGAATTGGTTGTACCAGTTGGCTTTCCCCTTGACAGTGCAGGCGTGCGAGCTGTTCTGCATCCTTGCCGGGCTGATGCTGTCTGGGTTATTGTATTTATTGGCTTACCTACCGATTTCCTATTTTAACAAATGTGTAATGGTGTCTCCTTTGGTATTAATTTGCATTTCACTAGAGACTGATGATGTTTAGATGTTTTCATGTGTTTATTTTACATCCAGATATCTTCTTTGGTAAAAGTGTTCAAATCTTTTGAGCATTTAAAAAAAATTGGGTCATTTGTTTCCTTACCGAGATTGAATATGTCCACAACATGTATTCCAGATGAGAATCGTGTATTAGATAGGTGGTTTGCAAATATTATCTCTTAGCCTGTGACTTGTCTTTTCTTTTTTTAAACAGTGTCTTTAAAAGAGCAGAAGCTTTTTTATTCTCATGAATTTCAATTTATCATTTTTTTCTTTTATAGATCATGTTTATGGTGTCATATTAAAGGAATATTTGCCTAACCCAAAGATTTATTCAACACTAACCGATATTAACAGGCATTTGTTAGTAAGTTCTGTCAGTTCTTTCATTGAGTATAATTTTCTTTAAGTACACAGTTTCTCAATATTGTTTTTCATTGAGTATAAAACACCATTTTAATGAAGCACTAATAAAACTAAAACGATATTTCACTTAAATTGTGTTGCAGTATGAACCTTTGGTTGTGAGGTACATCCAGATTTCAGAGAGTTAAAATATGAAAAAATGTGTCTCTTAGAATTAGCGAAATAGGTTTTTATTTTAGTGTCTGGTCTGAGGTAGTGGCTGTTGCCCTAGGTTTATTATAGATCCTACCAGGAATATTAGAACCTGGGATTTTTCCAACTGCTGAGAAGATAGTAACACAATGTTGAATGTGTTTAGATAATTTCTGATCTGTGACCCAAGAGGAAAAACTACATGAATAGGAGAGAGATAAGATGACAGAGTCTTGAAGAATAGAAATAAATTGTGTGTATGTGAGAGAGAGTGAGCGTTGAGAACACAGATTAGGAAAGGGTGGTCATTAACCCTTGGTCACTGTGACAGTGCCACTGCCAACTCCGGGGCCTTGGACGAGATGTTCGATCTGTCCAGGTCTCCGCTTCCTGGCCTGTGGGACTAGGGGTGGGTGCTTTATGGTTCCCAAGCTCTAGGATCTCAAGAGTCACCATGAGACCCAAGACTTAAATGTGCTCTCAGGTCCTCACAAACCTGCATGTTTTATTGGATGTCCTCGCTTGGCCAGCAGTTATGTAAATGTCTGTGTTTAGACCCCAAGGTTGTTGAATTCCCCCTGATGTGCCTTAAGTAGAAAATCCACATGGTCAGTATTGTGTTCTGTGGCCTCAGGATTCTTCACAGCGTGGGTTTAGGCATACTTGCTCTTTAGATTAGTTTATTGGGTGCCTGCGTGTGCGAAGCACCATCCATTTGACTCCTGCCTTCTCTAGGAGTGGGGGGAATAAAAGGATAATAATGATAGTTCAGCAGTCTGAAAGCTGAGTTAGTTGTAGATAAATTCCAGAGGTTTTAGAATTTGGAATAAAAACAATGCTGGAATTAAGAAAAATGGGATGAAGGGGAGAAAATAATTTTCTCTTGCAGAAAAGTTAACCAAGTTTATTTTTCATTAATGCAGTTGAAGTATAGGACTAAGTGATGAGATTTGTGGTGTCAGTGGGTGGCTTAGAGCAGGGGCCAGCAAACTACAAATTGTGGGCAGTCTGTTCCAACATCCAATAAAACTTGCAGATTTGTGATGATTGACCATTTGCGCAACCAGTGAGCTAAGAATGATTGTTGAGTTTTTAAATATTTAAGAAGAAAAGACAAAGAATACATGTGAAAAGTACATGAAGTTTGAATTGGTGTTCATAAATATTTATTGGAACGTAGCTGTGCCCATAAATTACATATTATTTGTGGATACTTTTGCACTACAGAGGTGACACTGAGTAGTTGCCACAGAGACTGTGTTGTATGTACCACAACCCTAAAATATTTAGTCTCTGGCTCTTTACAGAAAAAGCTTTCCAACCCTGGGTTAGAAAAAACTGTTCCTTGAGGAGGGACAGTGTGAATGTATGTAGCACATTAGGAGGAGAATCATGGATTCCTGGACTAGGGAAGGCAGAGCATCTTCTGTACAGTTTGTATTAAACTATGCCTGAAACTTTCTTTTCTTTTAACAGAGATATCGAACAAAGCCATACTGTTGTGGCCTCTGTAAATACTCTACAAAAGTGCTTACTTCATTCAAAAATCATTTACATCGTTACCACGAAGATGAGATTGACCAGGAGCTGGTGATCCCTTGCCCAAACTGTGTGTTTGCCTCTCAACCCAAAGTCGTGGGGAGGCACTTCAGAATGTTCCATGCTCCTGTTCGGAAAGTCCAGAACTACACAGTGAATATTTTGGGCGAAGCTAAAACATCGAGGAGTGATGTGATAAGCTTTACCTGTTTAAAATGCAACTTTTCAAACACTCTGTACTACAGCATGAAGAAGCATGTGCTGGTAGCCCATTTTCACTACTTAATTAACTCGTACTTTGGCCTGCGAACTGAGGAGGGTGAGCAGCTGAAAACTAACGAGACTCCCATGGAGAAGATCCCACCATCTGACAAGTATTACTGTAAAAAATGCAGTGCCAATGCCAGCAGCCAGGATGCATTAATGTATCACATTTTGACATCGGATATACATAGGGATTTGGAAAATAAGCTTAGATCTGTGATTTCAGAACATATTAAGAGGACTGGACTTTTGAAGCAAATGCATATTGCCCCCAAGCCAGCAGCACGTTTGGTTGTACCAACAAGCAGCAGTGCTCCTAGTGTCCCGGCCCCGCCTCCACGCTTCCGTCTGGCCTTGCCACAGAGCAGTCCGAGCCCAGCCACAGTGCAGCCGGTGACTGTGGCCCCGGGCACTCCTGGGAGCCTCACCCATTCCCCACCAGCTGCTGCCCAGTCCCACATGACTCTGGTCTCCAGCCCTCTGCCCGTGGGCCAGAATAGCCTCACCCTGCCTTCCTCAGCACCTCAGCCCGTTTTTCTTTCTCACAGGGTTCCACTTCATCAGTCTGTAAACCCTCCTGTATTGCCCTTGAGTCAGCCAGTTGGACCTATAAATAAATCTGTTGGAACTGGTGTCCTCCCCTTAAGTCCAACTGTCCGCCCTGGGGTTTTACCCCTCACCCAGCCTGTGGGGCCCATAAGGCCTGGCGTCCTTCCTGTTAGTCCCTCTGTCACCCCAGGGGTTCTTCAGGCTGTCTCACCAGGGGTGATTTCTGTGAGCCGCGCTGTCCCAGCAGGGGTCCTTCCTGCAGGCCAGATGACCCCTGCTGGGGTTATCCCTGGACAGACGGCAACATCTGGGGTTCTTCCTACTGGTCAGATGGTCCAGTCAGGGGTGCTGCCTGTTGGCCAGACGGCCCCGTCACGGGTTCTCCCTGCAGGCCAGGTGGTCCCGTCTGGGCTGCTTTCTCCCAACCAGACGGTCTCAGGTGGTGTCCCTGTGAGCCAGGGTGTGAATTCTGGTGTTCTCCAGCTCAGTCAGCCTGTCATGCCGGGAGTTCTCCCAGTGGGCCAGCCGGCAAGGCCTGGGGTTCTACAACTCAGCCAGCCAGTCAGCGCCAACATTCTGCCTGTGAGCCAGCCGTTTAGACCCGGCACGTCCCAGAACACCACCTTCCTCACCTCAGGCTCTATTCTCAGACAGCTCATTCCCACGGGGAAGCAAGTGAACGGGATTCCGACCTACACGCTGGCCCCGGTGTCTGTCACTCTGCCGGTGCCCCCCGGAGGTGTGGCAACGGTGGCCCCGCCACAGATGCCCATCCAGCTGCTGCCATCGGGTACAGCAGCCCCGATGGCTGGCTCCCTGCCTGGCATTCCCTCACCGTCGGTGCTGGTGAATGCCTCCCAGAGTGTGTTCATTCAGGCCTCTTGCTCCGCGCCAGACACTAACCAGGTGCTCAAGCAGGCCAAGCAGTGGAAAACCTGCCCCGTTTGCAATGAGCTCTTCCCCTCCAATGTCTACCAGGTCCACATGGAAGTGGCCCACAAGCACAGCGAGTGCAGGGCTGGGGACAAGCTTGAGCCTGAGAAACTGGCAGCGTGTGCGCCGTTTCTAAAGTGGATGAGAGAGAAGACGGTTCGCTGTCTCTCCTGTAAATGCCTGGTCTCCGAGGAGGAGCTCATACATCACTTACTGATGCATGGCCTGGGCTGCTTGTTCTGTCCCCGCACGTTCCATGACATCCGAGGTCTGTCAGAGCACAGCAGGACCATGCACCTGGGGAAGAAGAAGTTACCTGTGGATTACAGTAATAAGGGTTTCCAGTTGGATATCGATGCTAATGGCAACCTGCTGTTCCCCCACCTTGACTTCATTACCGTATTGCCAAAGGAGGAGCTTGGGGAGCGCGAAGTCTACCTGGCCATACTTGCCGGGATACACTCTAAGTCCCTTGTGCCTGTGTATGTGAAGGTGCGGCCTCTGGCTGAGGGCACGTCCGGCAGCCCCAGCAAGCAGGTGTCAACCTGCCCCTTCTGCTTTGGCACCTTTGTGGCGCCAGAGGCATATGAGCTGCACTTGAAGGAGAGGCACCACATCATGCCCACAGTACACACAATTCTGAAGTCCCCTGCGTTCAAGTGCATCCACTGCTGTGGGGTCTACACTGGGAACATGACGCTGGCTGCCATCGCCGTCCACCTGCTGCGCTGCAGGAGTGCCCCCAAGGACAGCGGCTCAGACTTGCAGGGCCAGCCTGACGCCGTCGAGAACAGCGAGCTGCTCTTGGTCAACGGCGAGGTGGTCCACGACGCCCCCTTCTCTGTGAAGAGAAAGCTGCCTGACACCCATGTAGGGGCCGAAGACCAGAGGGGTGGGGAGGAACCGCCTCTGGTCCTGAAAGTGGATGCGGCCCCAGGTCCGGAAAAAGGGACGAGTGTTGTGCCTTTTAAAAGACAAAGGAATGAAACCAGGACAGAGGGACCAGTCATTAGCGAAGATGCTCTTCAGATTTTAGCATTAGATCCTAAAAAATATGAAGACTGTTCTTATGAAGAAAAAAAGCAATTTCTTAGAGATTATTTCCATAAGAAACCATATCCTAGTAAAAAGGAAATAGAACTCTTATCCTCACTCTTATGGGTCTGGAAAATTGATGTGGCTTCATTTTTTGGAAAAAGAAGGTATATTTGCATGAAAGCAATAAAAAATCACAAGCCTTCTGTACTTTTAGGCTTTGACATGTCTGAACTTAAAAATGTTAAACACAGATTGAACTTTGAATATGAATCACAAAACTTGTAAAAAAAATTAGTAAAGCTAAAGTACTAGGTAATAGTTTTTCAATTGAGACTTCTAAAAATGTTTTCACTGCGTTGAATTAATCCCAGTGGTCTTTATGCTGCTCTTTAGACATATTTCAGGTGCTCAGAAAGGCTTCTATGTAAGGAAGCGAATAGTTCTTTCAGATTTATTGTAACAGTTATTTTCAGTTTTTCCCTCTGTCATGCAAATCAAATCTTTTGATATTTCATGCACGCCTTGTTTTCCCAGCAGTGTCAGTTGTCATATGATAAAAAACCTGAAATCTACAAATGTTTTTTTCATTTAAGGAAATTTCAGCCTGTTTCAGAATACTTGATGAACTGCGGCTGGAGCATCGATCTCCCTCAGCTTTGTGGGCAGCAGCCACGATGCAGGGAATGTTGAGAGATGCGGGTTCCGGTCCCGTGGTGTGCGTGGCTCCCTGAGGGCGCACTGCATTAACTCTTGCTGATTTCTTCTTTGTAAGTTATTTACTTACTAGATTACAGTTTTGATCTACATTTTTTCAGGTTTGTCCTAATAACTGTTTTTTAAAAATCATAACTCAGAAAACTAAGTGTTTTTATTTGTTAAAAATATACTGGATCTGAGGTCTGGCATGTAGCTCATAAATCAAGAGTTATTTTTACAAATAAAGTAATTCTGTAGGTGCAGAAATCAGCTTTCAGTGTAGACTTCCCCACTTTGATACGCTGATAAGTCATTTCTCCATTCAAAGGTAAGAAAAGAAATCTATTAGTGCCTTTAGAATAAATATTGAGAACACACCCAAAAACTCTTCTCTTAACCTAACTGCTGATAAACTAGTGAAAGGGAAGGACTGTAATGCTCAGGAATAACGTCACTGCACCTGAGTGTGGACACGAACTTAAGTCTCAACGCAGGTTTTCAGGGGACAGGGTGGAACGGGTGCACGGGTCTGAGTCTCCGCGGTTGGTGTGGTCGGGCTCTGCAGCGGGTCCTGGAGGCCAGGTGTCGGGGGAGACCAGCTTTCCTGTGGCCCAGCTGTCTGGGTGGATGGGACGTGTGTTTCTAAAGAATCTCCGTTGTGTCCTTTGGATGTTAAATCTCCTTTTCTTCTATCTGCTGTGAAATAAAGCACCAGAACCAGTAAGGGAGACCCGTTTGGGCCGTAAGTCATGTGCTGGTGGTACACCGCAGAGGAACCTGTCTAACGTACCATTAGGTAGGAATGTCTGAAGGAGGTGACAGCCTCTGAGAAATACAATAATGTTACTGTATGAATTTTTAAAAATACAATACTTGCATGTAACTGCTATAATGTGCATTTTTGAGGCAATTGTGAAACTGGTCTGTGATTGTTGGTGTACTCTGTTGTAAATTCAAAAAGAGCTTGTTGAACTTATTATTTTTTTTTACCTATTGTTTTCAGAGTGTCTATTTTGAATTAAAATTTGTTACACCATTGCAAATAGAACTTTTGAATTCTTTTAACAGTTAAAACATTACCATGCCTGTCTCTCAGGAATAATTTAAACGTGGAAGTAGATACCACATTTGTTTTCTAAAGAACATTACTTGTCATCGTGTGAACATAGACACAACCGGGAAGGGCTAATGAATTAGCAGGGTCACTAGATGGATTTGGCAGAGATTTGTGGTATTTCAAGAGTGGTGGTCCCCACAGTGCCCGGGCAGGTTATAACCAGGTGTCAGCACTGTGACGTTTGTTGTTACCGAGCCACGCTCAGTGGTGCTAGTGGGGACGGGCGGTCTGCTGTTGTCTGTGGCTTAATCCCTACCGTTCTTCAGTCCTGTCCACGAGGTTTCCCTGCCTCAGCACTGCTGACGTTTGGGCCCGATGGTTCCTTGCTGTGGGTGGCCGTCCTGTGCACGGTAGGGTGATGAGCCGTGTCCCTGCCCTCCACCCACCAAATGCCCCCACACTGCCCTGCCCCCGCCTCAGCTGTGGCCACCAAAACCATCATTGCCAAGTGTCCCTGAGGGGCAGAATCACCCCATGAAAGCCACTTGATGAAGGTGCTCCGATTCCCAGGTGTGTTTCAGCCATGGCATGCCTTTTGATGCTGGGCCTTTTATTGTTGTGCTAGGTCAAAATTGGATGGAAGCTCCACTTCAAACCACTTCAGAAAGCACATGTGGGAGTTCTTGCAAATGCAAAAAAATAATTTGTTTGAAATTGAAAAGAGTGCAGATTATTAATAGTGAAGATTTTTTAAACTGTCATTAAAAGAAATTCAGAAGGAAGGAGATGGTTTTTTATATGATGATTAAAAGAAGTGTACTTTTAAAAACGTTAATTTAACTTACCTGTGTGGCAGCCTCAACTTTAAGATATTGCATTTTGGAAGTCTGGAGTGCAGCTGTTTCAGCTTCTGTGGATTCTGCTGCCCTTTTTAAGCAGCGTGATGATTGTTGTGCAGTTATTTGTTAGAGTTCACCAACAAAGCAACCCTTAGCCTTCACTAATTAAGAAAACTCCGCACCAAAACTCTAACCTAGTTTTTACATTGGTTTTTAAGGTCTTTTTAGTAAATAATAAGCATTTATCAACTGCTTAGATTGCGAGCAAATGGGCAGAACAGTTTGATAATAGTCGTCCTTGCTGCCTGTGTTCTCCACAATGTCACAAGCGTGTGCTGCGTTTTAACGTTTAGTCCTACAAGTAAAACCCTACAAAGGGGCTTGTGCCCCATCAGGAACACCAAGGAGTCGACTCCCACGAGAAATCGTTTCTCCACAGAACCAAGTCAGTCAAAGGACATCTATGTTTGCGTGATCTCTGCACAACGCTGGCTGCACACGGGAGTCCCTTGCTGGAGTTAGTATAGCTGGAAACCAAGGAACCAGAGAAGGAAGTCACCAGCTTTGGAGCTCTTGGAACCAGTTGAACAGAAATTTGTTAGCATCGGTGTCTTGTACCAAAAGATTTGGTAACAGAAATCCAATTTTTATTTCCTGCACATATGATACTACAATTTTTGAGACAACCTATGATGACCTTAAAAGCGTCTATAAGAGGAGGACAGGATCTGAGTTTGAGGGAATGAAGCCCAGGAAACATGACATCTGGGAAGACTGAGCAGTATATACTATTACTGAATTAAATTCGGCAACTAGTGCATGCTGTGTGAAATCGATGTAAGGCCTGCTTTTGTTTATTTTTATTTATTTATTTATTTTTTTGAGACAGAGTCTCACTCTGTTGCCCAGGCTAGAGTGCCGTGGTGTCAGCCTAGCTCACAGCAACCTCAAACTCCTGGACTCAAGCAATCTTCCTGCCTCAGCCTCCCTAGTAGCTGGGACTACAGACATGTGCCACCATGCCCGGCTAATTTTTTCTATTTTTAGTTGTTTGGCTAATTTCTTTCCGTTTATAGTAGAGATGGGGGAGTCTCACTCTTGCTCAGGCTGGTCTCGAAGTCCTGAGCTCAAGCAGTCCTCCCGCTTCGGCCTCCCAGAGTGCTAGGATTACAGGCGTGAGCCACCACACCCGGTCCTGCTTTTGTAATCAAAACAGGTTGGAGAGTGTGGTGCCACTGAATGTTCCTCCCCTTTGTCTTCCTAAGGTCACATGTTAACTTGTTTTCATGGAGCAGCTATTCAGAACTGGCAGGTTCTATTCAATTTAACCAAATTGGCTTTTTTTTTTTTTAGTGAAGGATCAGTTTTAAACAAATACTGCGACATGGATATGGAGAACTGAGACAGTATTTGTATCTTTTAATCAGTGTAGTCTTTGTGGTCAATGTGCTTGCTGGATCTGAACGATCTTTGTGCCATCTGTCCTTTTGACGTTAAGGAGATTCCAAACTGAATATTCCATGGTTTGGGACAGCATCTGTAAGTTTTCCCTGTAACTTTATATTTTTCGTTATGTCAGGTATCGTGGCAGGGCCCAAATAGCATAGCCATAGTTTGGTTTATGAGGGCATAAAATTCTAACCAAACTCCAGACTTCACGAGTCATCTGGAAAAAGTGGCGTCTTAACCTAACAACACTGATGCGGGGGCGGAGGGGGGGTGCCTGTGACAATGCAGCTGAAATGCAGACGCATCTTCTGTGTCCCAGGCCTGGCTGCTGCAGAGGACCAAGCTGTGAGGCAGTATGGACGGGGCCTCCCCTTCCGTCTCAGTAGCTCCAGACCATTTCTGTGCTGCAAAACCAAGCCAGGTGCTGGGGGTGGAGTGGGGAACGTGTTTGTGCACAAGGAAATTAAGCGTGGAGGGCAGGTAGCTGGCTGAGGGGGACAGGACTGGGGCGTACCTGGGTGGCTTGGCTTCATGCTCTATTCGTATGTGCTGCCTTATCTCTGTAAACCCTGCACTAATCCCACCACGTGGGCACCACTGCACCACGCAGAGGGAGAAACCGAGGTGACCAGCTATCCAGGTTTGCTCAGAACTTGAGGGCTTTCTCTGGATTTTCAGTGCTGAAACTGGGAACGTCCCAGCAAATGGACACATGTGTCACTCCACTCAGATGTCAGTTGACTTGCCTAATGTGACCTGTCACTGAGCAGGGCAGCAGTACTACCTTTAGACCTGTGCAGAGCTGCTAGGTACCCAGGTATGTAGGGCATCCTGCTCGTAGACATCCTTTTCCTGATGATAACATCGCAGAGACAGTTACCCAAGTACTTCTTGTGTGTCAGCTACCAGGCCAAGCGCTTTGTGCAATAAACTCGATAATGGCCATATGCTACTGACAAAGAATGAAGGAGGGAAGTCCTGGTTGAGTTCATAAGAACAGCAATAAAAAAATGGACCCAGATTTGCTATTTACTCTCCCTGCTGAACTTCTTTTAGCTAAGGAATAAATTTCCATCTATGAAGTACTGCTAGAAGGTTTTTTTTTAGCTTTCACAACTTATACTGAATTTCATTGTCTTACTGGTCATACTAATAGTTCCCTCAAAATAATCTCTTTTCATAGGTAGTAAAAGTAAATCAGTGTTAAACCTTTCTAGTTATAAAGGTTTACTTTGTAGCACCACCTGCCAATAGGCTTCTGCAATTTAGGTTTTCTGTTATGCAGATATTAAATCACAGCTTTAGAAGTTTAATTTTTGACAATTTGTCCTAATTATTACTTAGTCTTTAATATTAACACATTTAAAATCATGTTAGGAATGTAGCTATTTCATATTCTGTGAAAGTGCCCTTGGAACATACTGCTTACAGAAGTCCCAGTTGTTAATTTTTTTTCAGATCCTAATCTCTGGAGTTTCTTAATTTGTGATCCATGAATCCCCTGAGTAAACAGTGTAAATGTGTGACTTAGAAGGTTGGAAAAACATTAAAGTCTAAAGTTCCAGATTTTTCATAATGCACAGCTAGAATGAGAATTCACTTATCAACCTCAAAGACTGATACCAATTTGGGAGCTACTGTCTCGGAGGCCGCCTTACAAAATAGACTAAAATAGGAGCCAGAGACTGTTGTATCTGAGAGAATCTGAGCCCGTGTTCTGTGTGTGTGTAGCACCTGCGCACGACGCCCACCTTTCGGTTCCTTTCCATCCCTTTCCATCCCGTGGGAGAGGCCGTGTGGCAGTCACTGGCAGAGCCAGGTCCAAGTGGGGGTTATTGATTTAGTTTCTAGCATGTGCTACCTCATAATGAAGACAAGTCTTCTGAAAAAAATGTTCCAGCTGTGTGATAACAACCTCGGTGAGAAAAACTAGGGTGCCTGGGAGAGCTCCCTGGTGGTGGCAGGGATGGCCGAAACAGGCAGGCGTGAAGACACCGTAGCTACTCTTAGCACAGGAGTAAAACCGGTGGACGGGGTACAGAAACTGGGCAGAGATTCAGCTTGTGTTGGCTTTCATGTTCTCCAACAACAGTGTTCTCCAATTTGGGACGGGTGTAAGATCCCACAGAAGAAAAAGGCAAAGAGCGGTAAGGAGAGTAAGAAAGAAATCATTTCACGGTGGGGCACTCTTGAAGCCCAGGTAGATTCAAAACTACAGCGCGAAAGCTGTTGCAAGTGTCAATGCAGAAGCCAACCTGTGTGTGACTTCAGTTCTCATGAGGGCTCACCGCCCTCAGCCACGCCCTCAGCCTGGCCTGCTTCCACACCTGTGTCCCTCAGACTCACTCAGTTCAAAACCATGGCAACATTAGCCCCTCCCTCCCCCAGCCCTGAAGACTCTGGACCTGGGTCGGGGAGAGAAGAGCAGCCACTCTGGAGCAGGCAGGAAGCCCTCGGTGGTGGCTGGTGCCCTCTTCTGAGACGCTAAGGTAAGAGCTGATGCTTCTGTTGTCCCTGTACCCGCTGGGTTTGTTTCTTTCCACCTCTAGAGCATAAGTGGCACGTAGCCTCGTGCCTGGGCCCTTTTATTCTGTGCTTTTTCTTTGGGCAGAGAATTTCATGTCCTGTTAGAAAACACCGCATTCAAGTTCTTGTCATCCAGACATTACTGCCCTCACTTTTCCCGTCGGAACACTCCAGATCATGTTTAAATCAGTTGTTTTTGTTGTTTTCAACTAAGAACCAGCCTGATAGATTTGTTGAGAAATTAATATACTCTGAGTGTGGTCGGCAGATCCTGTGGTCTTTAAGGTCCATCCAAACAAGGACCCTCAGAACAATTTATTGTTCTGTGTGTTCTGGTCCTAGGGTGTTCGCCGACCACAGATGTGCGGAGAGGGCGATCGGCACAGGCAGCCTAAAAAGGAGGGAACCTTGGCCACGGCCGGCCCCGAGTCCAGATGCATTTCTAGAGGCTACACCTGGAGTGTGTGCTCGTTTGCTTCTAGTTAAACTCGAGTGTGTGGGTTACCAGGATGCCCTAACTATGCATGTAGCGAGACTAGGAGTGTCTTTCTGTATTTTACAAATTTTCGTAAATGAATGTGTAGTTATTTAGTCCTCTAAAAACATGTGGCATCTCATTTAACGGTGCCACAGTTAGAGCGATTGGGCCCTAATTCCCCTTAATTCACTGCACCATTGCTGTTGTCCCTGCTGAAATAAGGAGCTGCCGGACTGTGCATGTTTCAGACTTGAAGGTCAAGGAGCAAAAACGTGCGTCCTCTGGTTGCCGTGAATCAGCCTCACAGCAAAGTCCCAGCCAGTCAATTCGGGGCCTTTTACCTTTGAGCGGAGCGTGCGAGGATCCACCACATCTCCTCCGCCACCAGCCTCACCAAGATGTTCTCAGAGTCTACTTTGCTCCCCCACTGCTCCCACTACGCAGTGGACAGTGGCAGGTGTGCAGCCCAGGTGGGCGGTCAGCAGACGAGGGCCAGAGGTGAGCGGCCATGTTTCTGTCCTGCCCAGACTCATATTTAATAATTGCTGAAGGAAATTCGTGGTGTTGTCTGGCCCGCGGAACGGACGGGAGCCGAAGCTTCACTGCCTCTTCTTGGGTCTGCAGCGCGCGTTGCTGGGTGAGGTAAAGCTCGAGTGAATCAGAGTGATGCCCACGGAGGGCGCCCCAACCCCTAACCCTGACCCTGGGCCACACTGGGGCCTGGGAGTCGGCAGAGAGGAGGGACAGGGGATGAGCTGGCAGAGCAGGGCTGGCACCCACCGCGACATGAGGAAAGACGGAGGCTGAGCCACAGTGCAGTGCTTCTAGTGGTGGACGCAGGGGAGGAGCCCGTGGGAGACCCCTGGAAAGTGCAGTAGCAGAGAATTGGGCTTCTGGGCTAAGCTCAGGACTGGGGGCAGAGTCTGATAAGCTGAGGGGTTGTTGACATAATTTTGGGAGGTGAATCTGATAGAGCCCCTGTGAGGGCTCAGAGCGGCTCCCTCCCCCCTGCCCCGTCCTCAGCTGAGGCAGGGCCCTGACGGGCAGGGTGGGTGCCTGGAACTAGCTGTGG
Source organism: Avahi laniger (assembly GCA_963575035.1). NCBI lineage: Eukaryota > Metazoa > Chordata > Mammalia > Primates > Indriidae > Avahi > Avahi laniger. The sequence goes on along the minus strand of CAUYSK010043458.1, from coordinate 48,135 downwards.
GGCCAAGCGGGATGAGGAAGGGTCCCTGGCGGTGTGAGAGGTGGCGTGAGGGCGTGTCTGGCCCGAACAGACGGGGCACCCGCAAGGGGAGAGTGTTAGGGTGTTGAGGATGCTTCCTGCGCATAAGGACAGGGAGAAATCTAAATAGAGCACACGTGTGTGATACAGAGCTCGTCCCCGAGACCGCCCTCAGGTGTGGTGAGTTTCGGAAAGATCTCGCAGGACTCGGTATGATCCTGGTCACGGTTTCTTACAGCAAAAGGCTACAGATCAGCGTCTGTGGGGAAAAGGCTCGAGAGGCAGAGTCTGGGGGAAACCAGGTGCCAGGTGCCAAGCAGCCTCTCCTGGGGAGCCACAGGGCTGTTCCCAACTCCTCCAGCAAGGGGCTGTGACGCCTGCCAGGGATGCTTACCTGGGCCTGGGCCCTGTGTGTTTTTGGGGATCAGTCCCACAGGCTGATTCCAGAGCCCCAGAAGAAAAGCAGGGTTACCGTTAGTCACATTGTTAACAGACTGTCAGGATAACTGGAGTAGTGTGACTCAGTCTCTAAGTGTGCAACACACTCGCCAACCAGAGCATCCCAAGAGCTCCCTTTGCAGGCCATGACCAAGGGCCACTCAGAAAAGCAGGTCTTCTAGGAATGTGCAGGGGCTTAAGCCATGCAGGCTGCCGAGCTGTTTCCTGCACATGCATGTACATGTACGTGTGCAGTGCACACATGCATATAATCCCCTAGCTCTGCCCACTGAAGGCCCAGGAAGAATGAACACACCTGGAGCCCAGATCTTGGCTTCTAAATACCTTTCTCCACAAAAGAGAACCAGAGCTCCCTGAAGGAAAGGCTGCTGTCAGGTGTGGTGGGGGAAAGCCCAGACACACTTTACTTTGTTGCCCAGATATTCCACTATTTACAGACGGAAGGTCTGCGGCAACCCTGCACCAAGCAAGTCTAGCACCATTTTCCCAGCAGCTTGTGCTCACTGTTTCTGTGTCACCTTTTAGTAACTCTTGCAATATTTCAAATGTTTTCATTCTTCTATCTGTCATGGTGATCTGTGATCAGTGATCTTTGATGTTACTATTGTAGTTGTTTGGGCTGCCACTAACTGTGCCCATAAGAGGTGGTGAACTCACTCGATGAGCATGTGTGCTCTGACTGCTCCACTGACCGACCATCCCCATCTCTCCCCCCTCCTCAGACCTCCCTATTCCCTGAGACACAGCAGTATTGAAATTAGGCCAGTAAATAACCCTACAATGGCCTCCAAGTGCCCAAGTGAGAATAAGTCACACATCTCTCACTTTAACTCAGAAGCTAGAAATGATTAAGCTTAGTGAGGAAGGAATATGGAAAACCAAGATCAACTGAAAGCTCAGCCTCTTGTGCCAAATAGCCAGGTTGTGAATGCAAAGGAAAAGTCGCATGTTGTCAAAATACCTCCCTGTAAAATACTTAATAATTACAAAGGGAAAAGAATAGCTTTTGGTGGGGAAGCCACGCAGACACCACCTTAAAGTTGCCAAAGCGAACGTCATTAGTAACGGGACAGATTGAAACGACACACCACCTGTTCGAATGCATGAGGAGCCAAAGGTGGGCTGCCATGAGGCATCATCAAGCAAAACCAAATCGTGGACACACCACAAAATAACTGGCCTGTATTCTTTGAAAGTGTCATGTTCATGAAAATCCAGGGAGGACTGAGGAGCTGTCCCAGATTGAAGGAGATTAAAGGCGACTCATTACAATGAGGGATTCTGAACCAGGCCCTGCTGTGTTGCTGCGGCAATGGGTGCAATGCCTCAGAGCTGGCTCCCGACCTGCATGTCGTGCCAGGGCGTGCAGAGTGTGTGGTTGTAGGAATCGTGGCCGGGGAGCTAACTCTTCAGCTCTTTGTGCTTGCAATGTTTGTGAGACTGCTTCAAAAAAAAAAAAAAAAGAAGGAAAAAAACCAGAACTTCAAAAATTTTCATACCCTTTGATTAAGTAATTGCACTTTTAGGAATCTATGCTTAAAGAAATGATCGGCAATCTAAGCATAGCTTCCCACTACTGTATGCTTTGTGAAATGAAAACTGGAAATAACCCACTGTCAAGAGGAAAACGGTGAACTTAACTTAGATATATGCATATGTTGTGTCCACTGAAGATACAGTTTGGGAAGAATTTTCATTGCAGTGGGAAATTTTTATGTTGCATGAGAAAGATGTACAATTCTGTGTATAATAGTATCTCAGTTAATTAGTATCGTGTTGTCTGATGACGTCTAAAGAAATATGAAAACGCTGACAACAGCAGTTATCTGGTGGATTTACTGTGGGCTTCTTCTTCTTTATACACTTGATATCTTTCAAATTTTTCAAAGTGACCATATAATATTTTTATAATCAGAGAAAAAGTAACGTTAAAAAAAAAGCACCAAAGAAGCCCTGCTGTCTCCCAGAAAGCACTCACAGGGTTCAGAGAAACAAGGCTTCCTTGATCTCGTGACCGCACAGCAAGGACACTGCCGCCTACGGTGTCTTTATCACCCCCACTTTCCCCATTGCCTACTTTTTTCTTGGATGGAAGAATCTATTTTTTTACTTACAGAATTGATCATGTACATTTTTCTGAAAAATTCTAAGAATTGGGAAGGAACAGTCCCATTATTTCATCCCCCAGAGACAGCCACCGTCCAGGCTCAGGTCCTCTCACGCTCTTTTGTAGGCACGTGCTTTGAGCTGTGTTAGTGCCGGACTGTCCGGACGCCCACAGGCACCTGTTCTGGGGTTGCATGTCTGCAATTCGCAGTTTCTGAAGCACATCGTGGGTTGTTTGGGTTGGAACATTTGAACACAATGGGGCAAGAAAAGTCTATGTGGGTAGAAATTTCACTTTAGGATACTAAGATGCCCAATGTGCGCTCACATGTGAGGTTCATATTTTCTGTGGCACTTTGGGACTCCAGCTTGAACCCGGAAGAGGGCTGTGGTGGTCAGGGCAGATGGAGAACTTCCCTAGTGTACCGAGCCCCAGTGCTGGACCGGGCAGGAATGTGAGCTCTGGGGTCAGGAGACCATGGCCTTGTCTCCGGCTGCCACGGTGGCTGAGTGACCTGGACTCCTTCAGGCTTGAGCTGAGTTTGCTCAGCTCTGAAACGAGGGTGATGTCGCCATTTCTCAAAGTTGGTGGGAGGGTTAACTGAGATCCATGAGTGTGTGAAAACTACCTTGTCAACATTATACATAATAGTTATTACTATGAATAAGAATGAATCATGCATAGAGAGGAGAAAACAGCTGCAATTGGAAAGCAAAGGCTTCTAAACGGGGATTACAGACATTTCCCAGCCAGGTGCCTGAGAGGGAGCAGAGCCAGCTTCTCTCTGCCACCGCAGCCCTGTGGGCACCATGTCCTCTGCTCCGAGCAGGGAGGCCACTCCATGGGCTTCATGGGCTGCGGGGCCCTAGAGAGGGCAGCTGTTGTCTGCACACCCCACCCCACACACGTTGACACTCCCCTCAGGGAGACAGCGTGCTGGCGTTTCAGAGACTCGGTGCAGGGCACAGGTGCGTTGGCTTTGGGATCCTGAAATGGATAAAAACTGACAGCGGCTGCACCAGGGCTGGTGGCACATGGCAGGAGGCACCTGGTCGGAACCTCGAGCGGAGGGAGGCAGCTGGGCAGGGCAGGGAGGGCCAAGCCCAGGCCATGGGGTGCCAGGGGTCCTGAGGGTTCCAGGGGTGCTTGGGGTACTGAAGGTGCTGGGGGTGCCAGGGTTGCTCAGGTACTGAGAGGACCTGGGGTACTGAGGGTGCCGGGGCAGTGATGGCTCCTGTGAGGACGAGGGTGCTGAAACACAGGTGGAACGAGAAAAAAGCCCTCTCCTCTTCCCATCCTCCCCTGCAGAACCCAGAGGAAGCAGCATCTCGGGTTCAGAGATTGTGGCTGGCGCACTCCCCCCCAGGGCATGGCGGAAGGACAAGGCGTTCTGATCCCCTCACGTGTGACACTGCCAGACAGCAGGCTCGGTCCAGCTCCGGCTTGCTGCCAAAGCCCGACTGTTTAGCCAGACCCCCCAGCACAGGGAAAAGTGATTCCACGTCTGGGACTGGTCCACTCCCCAGTGGCCATGGACTTGCGGTGCCTGGTGACCTGGTTCTGGCCAATGAGATGAGGGAAGACGTTGGGTTGAGGGATCGGAGAGGTTGTGAAAAGTTTTTCAAGCCTAAGGTGACACCAGAAAAGATGGAAGCCCCCCACTGTGGACATTGCTGGTCTGGACACGGTGCCTAAGGTGTCTTTCCCGGTTGCTAGCCAACCTCCAGCTACCTGTTCAAGGTGACATCCCACCTGGCCGGGTGCAGTCACTTTTCTTGCCAGCACTTGCTCAGCCCTTAGAAATGCATTTTCTTTCCTGCACTGAGCAGATGCCCCTTGTTCCTGACTTAGGCGGCAGCCGTGGGTACAGAGGTGGCATTCGTGTGGGACAGGGGTCGGGGAGAAGCCGGCACAGATGTGTGCGCAGGCGGAGCTGGGCTGGAGCATGGCAGGGTGGTTACCAGGAAGGACGACTGTGGGTGCAATTCCTACTTTCAATGCAAGACTGAAGTCACTTACACTGATGACAGGGTCGTCTACTGCTGTTGGCTAGAATGGCCGGTTGGGGCTCATGCCAGGAGTCAGGTGGTGGGTGGGTGGCATCTTTCCTTGGCCTGAATGTGGATAAACTTGAGTTTCTGAAAGCAGGGAGATGATACATGCAGTGGCAGTCAGAACTTACAGGGGTGAATCACGGCTCTGAGAACTAGAAATAACAGTCTGCTTTCATCTCGTCTGAAAAATGGCGAAAAAATTTACAACATCCTCCTCCTGTTTTTTCTTCTTATTAGTTATTGACAGACGAGTTACAGTATATCCTGTCATTTGCTTATTGCCTATTTCTAAAGTATAAGATCCCTGGGAACATGTATATTCACACGCACGACATAAAATCATTAATACCTGAACATCATAGTAGGAGGGTAGAACCTCTCAATAAAAAGCTTACTCAGCAAAAGCTTACGTGGTGTAGGGGACAACACATCAAACCGAAAGGACAAGTGTAGGTTTGCATGTCCCCGGCGGGGCCTTTACCATGGCTCCTGGCCTCTCGTCGGTGTGTGGTGCCCTCTGCAACTGGATTCTGTGCAAACAGCGGAGCGCTGACCCTGTGTGTGAGCCGGTTTGCTGCAGCCTGGCTGTTGAAAGTGGGTTTGGGATTCGATGCCATTGTCGGTATGTGTGGCACTCGCCACAGCTGGTCACATGGGTGGATTTCCCGCTCTGACCCTTCCCCTGTATGCGTGGTTATCTCTGGTTCCGTGGAGTGGATTTCAGGTTCTGACCCACTCATCTACAGGACCGGTGAATTCGGGATTGTCCCTCTCACCTGTGCTAGCAGTCCCCTTGCAGTCTGGTCACGGAAGAGGGATTTTGGATTCTGACCCACTCATCTCCAGGATTGGCAGTCTCTGCGGCCCAGTTCTGTGGAAGTATTTTCGGACTCTGACCTTCTCATCTGTGTGATCTGCGCTCTCTGCAGTCTCGCCGTGTGGAAGCAGATTCGAAAACGAGTCTCACATCCGCACGACAGTGCTCCGTGCAGTTCGGCCTATGGAGGGAGATCCGAGACTCTGACCTTCTCCTGCGTATGTCTGGACCTCTCTTAAGTCTGGGTGTGGAAACAGATTTTGGACTCTAATCCCGTTGTTTGTAAGTGTGATGTTCTGCAGTCTGGGGATGGGGAGGCACATTCCTGACTGGGATCCTCTCGCCACGTGCAGTCGAGTTGTGTGGAAGCAGGTTTTGGGTTCTTTTCATCTGCACGTGGACTGGTGTTGTGGGCGCGGGGGCTCAGACTGCGATGCTCCTGTATGTGACGGGGGGTCTCTGCCGTCCGATTCCACGCATGTAGTTTCTGGACACTGATTCTGTCATCCACACGGGCTTTAGGCTTTGGAGTCTGGTTAATTGAAAGTTGCATTTGGACGCTGGTGCTCTGGTTTATATGCGAGGTGCCCTCTGACGTCAGGTTATGTGGAGGTGAGTTCCCGACTCTGATCTTGTGTGTACGTAGGTCCTCTCTGCTTTTGGTTATGAGTAGGTAATTTCAGACTCTAATTCTCTTGTCTACAGGAATGGCAGTCTCCACAGTTTGGTTCTGTGGAATAGTTTGGATTTTGGATTTTGATTCACTTTATTTGTGGTGCCCTCTGCGGTCTGGCTGTTTGGGCTCTGATCCTGCCATGCATTTGGTGCTCTTGGCAGCTGGTCACGCAGAGGCACGTTGGGAACTGTGCTCCTCTTGTGTGTGGGACTCGCTTCGCTCTGGGCTCAGGCGGCTTCTACAGAGGGCATGGAGCTTGGCTCTGAAGTGATAGTTCTGACCTCCCAGTTGTCACAGCCCCGTTGATGGATCATACGACAGTCTCCCGACCCGAGAGTGCAGTCTGTAAGAGAGCCCTTCCCTGGCACTTTGTCTTGAGGGCAAAAGGATTCAGGTCAAGAAATGATGTGTTTGTGTTCAAAGCTCACTGTGCAGGTGAATCCGGAAAACAGTGCTCATTTTCTGGGTTGCGAGACCAATGTCGAATCATTTTGTTTTTATTAATAAGAGCTTACTCCTAGGAAACATGGTTCAATATTGAAAAAATTCTGATGTCCAAAAGTTCTGGTTTCTTTTTGCATGAGGGTAAAAACATAAGTGAGGGAAGAAAAGAGGGAAAAAAGAATTTGTATATTGACTTGGGGTGTCTTCAAGAATAAATACTTTGGGGCTGGGCTTGATGGCTCACGCCTGTAACCCCAGCACCCTGGGAGGCACGGGCAGGAGTTCAAGGCTCCAGTGGGCTGTGATCACACCTCTACACTCCAGCCTGGGCAACAGAGAAAGACCCTGTCTCTCACAAAAGAAAAGAAAAGAAAAGAAGAAGAGAACACTTGGGGGGTAGGTGTTTGAGGCAGAGAGGAGGACGGGGGAAGGGGAGATGCACAGGTGCGCGCTGGGGCAGAAGTGGGGTGGGGGCAGTTGAGAGCACAACATCTGTGCACATCAGGGGAGTGTAGGTTACCTGCCCATGCATCCCGAGGAAAGTCCTGTGTGCTTGTCGGACGGGCCCTTTATCATCAAGTCCAAGCACACAGGCAAATCCTACTACTTTCCTGACAACCACTCTTAAGGGGAGAATTAGCCAATGGTCCTCGAAACGCACTTTCTGGGCCACCAGCAGTGGCAGCAACTGGGGAATTTGTTAGAAATGAAAATTCTCAAGCCCCAAGCCTCACCCACAATCTCCACATCAGCCTTGGGTGGGCTGGGCACTGCCTTAACAAGTCCTCCAGCTTACACTGACCAGCTCACATTCCCAGAAAGTCAGCTAAGTGGGTTCCTGTTTTAGTAGCAACAGTACACATCAGATGTTTTCATGCATTTAGGAACTGACTGTTGTTAGTTCAGCCGCAGGTCACTGTGGTAAGTTAAACTGTTCAGACTGTGCTACTGACTGTGCTGCCGTAAAAATCTTCACAGTAGTTTACTCCTGGTGTGGGGGAGTGTTTTTTTTTTTTAACAAAACAATCTGTCATCCATTGTAGTACCTATTTCTTTCATGCAAGGATTAAGAGGGGACATTTTTATCACACTGGGTTCATATTTGCATCCTTTTAAAACATTCGACAGAAGTGAAGGCATGGCCTTCTGTTGGAACATTTCTCGGATTTTGTGACAGTCATATGGCTTTCCAGATACCCTTGTGATTCGCCACACATTCCCTGTCTGTGATCATTTGGTGCAAAACTGTGAGATACTAAATACCCTCATGGATTCTCAGATAGTCTCACTATCACCTGGAAGTCCAGCTCCTCTCAGCAGCTCCAGGCTCTGGCGGTTGGGACGTGGATGGCCAGGTCAGGGAACCCTGCCGCTGGCAGCCAGGTGTGTGGCCCCTGCTCACCCACAAGCCCTGCATCTCACACTCTGCCACGGACGCGGCCATGAAATCCGACAGCCAGTCTCCAAAGTGCCTGATCCCTCCCCGTCAGCTCCATCTCACCAGGCTCTGAGGGCAACTGTCCAGCCGTGAGTTCCCCAACTGCAAACTGAGAAAGGCCACACACAGGTCGGTGTCATGAGGAGTCAGTGGGTGAGGAGTACTTGTTAAGCTACTGGCACTCACAGTATTTAAGGTTTCTTTTTTTGGAGACAGGGTCTCACTCTGTCACCTGGGCTAACGTGCAGTGGCATCACCGTAGCTCACTGCAACCTCAAACTCCTGGCCTCAAGCAATCTTCCTGCCTCAGCCTCCCAAAGTGCTAGGATTACAGCGTGCGCCACTGCGCCTGGCCAGAGTGAGTGGATCTGATGGCTGTGCATTGTACGTTCATTAATGTCAGAACGGTGGTGTTAATGAAAACTCTGCAAACCAGGGTATATTTAGGAAATATTCAGAAAAGATTTTTCAAAAGGACTTCTAAAGAGGGTTCTGGACTGTTATCTGTCTGTCTGAGCTTGGGCCCATTTTCTCATCCGTAAAATAATAATGCTTCCTCCTGGAGAACGTCTGAGGATGCAGCGCTGCAGGCACTTGATAAATGAGCCATTTCCTTTTGAGTGGTTATTGTCGTCGGCACTGACATTCTCCTCTACTTAGAACACAACTGAAATATATCACTAATGCGTTTTAACTCAAAAGCCAAAAAAGTTTTTATTCTCTGATATATAAAACCAAGAAAACTTTAATACATAATACAACATAGTTTTTTTTTTTTAAAAGAAGAAAATGGCAGAAGTACAGACTTGGGTAGAAAAATACACTCAAGCAGCTGTTCCAAGCAGTTTGTAATTCCTAAAATTATGAATAATAGCATCTCAATCTCAGAGAGAGCCTTTTTTGCCTTTAAAAAATTATTCACATTTGCTTAACAACTTAAAACATGGTAAGAAATATAACTTTCCTTCTTGGTAGCAGACAGTTACTTAACAGTCAATAAACAGCAATAACTTAGTAAAGAATATTTCCTTTGTGATAGTAACTTAGCCTTAGAATTTTGGTTTTATAACACTTGTATGATATCCCGGCAGTGAGGAGTGTTTTTCACTAAGACAAGATGCTCTCAGTCCACTAGAGCCCGTAAGTTGGGGAACTGGACCCTCACCCTGACTCGGCGCGTCTCTGGCCTCCCCATGCTTAGGGACAAAGGGTCAGTGATCCATTGCATACAAATAAAAAACTCAAACATAGGTGCACAGCTACTCAGAAAAAGCTACTTCTGTCCAATAATAGCTTTCAAAAGGAAAAGAATATACTTTTCACTTAATATTCAGGAAAAATGAAAATGTTAACATGCACCGTTTTCCATCTTATCAGCCCATCATGAAGTCAGGACAGTTCCGCCACTGGCCAGCAGGTGGTGCTGGCCCGCAGGTGCCGCTCAGGCTCTGCCCACCCAGGAAAGGATTTACCTGTATTTATGGGAAAGATTTATTTGGTCAAACTTTCGTTCCCAAAGTATAAATGTAACATTTTCTCCCCAACAGTGTTTTCAAACAGAAAACGTACTTAATATAAAATTAGATTGAATCAGACATGAATAAACCTTATTAAATATGTAAATGTTACTAGATCAAAGTAAAGTGATGATGAGTTTGATAACTGTTAGAGCGCTAAGTTCCAAGTGACTTGTGACAGTTAAAAATGCAAGAACGCTGACCCTGGCCATCTCTTCCAAAGATAACAGAACTCGTACATCCCAATGATTATGCTTCCAAAGTCCCGCCAGAGGTGTGCGGTGTTCACCCATCATCTCTGCTGCAAACTTCTCAGAAACTGCCTTCAGAGCTGATGCTGGCTTTAGGTCCCAGGTGATAAATAGATCCACCCTCCAAAACCGAGGGTGCCACCTCCGCTGGTCACAAGGGCAGCCCAGGGATGGCTGGAAGCTCGACACCATTTGGCTTTTTGAAATATGACTATAAACAAACAATGTGAACATTTGAAATCCATCTTCTATGGCTGTGCCTATTACAGGTTTGGGTACCTTTGTGCTTAAAAACCAGTCTCGTCACGTATGGGCCATTAGCACACGAGCCTCACCTGCGAGTCAGCAGAAAGCACGGTGAAAATACCGTGCTGAAGCCACAGGGTGTTTTTTGCATGGGGTAAGTTAAAAACATGAGTTTGACTATTTAAAAATAATTTAAAGCTTTATATAAAAAATTAAGTATTTCTAAAATTTAGAAATGAAGCAACTTTTGAACTTGGTCAGGTGTTTTCTATGACTCTAGAGAGAGAGCACACGTGTAGTTTTAAGTTTGGTGGAGAAATTCTATAAAAAGAGACAGTATTTTCATTTTCTATCCAGAAGCTGAAATAAAGAGCAGGGTTATGGGAGCAAAGGAGGGGATGAAGTATACAATTAATTTTCTTCCTTTAGAACTGGCATACAGGTTGAGGAGCAGTCTTCCCCTGTGGGGTTTGAGGGGCCCCGCTAGAGCGTGAGCGCCGGTCCGTGCTCCTCCACGCCGCCGCGCGGGAGCACCAGGCTGTGGCGCGGGTCCGGCCCCAGCGCGCTGAGCAGTCTGTGGATGCGGCCCGAGCTGTCCAGGGGCGCGTCCCGCGGCCGTCGGGGCACCAGGCTGGTTCCGTTGGCGCGGGTGAGGCCGCCCGGGGGCGCGCCCCTGGTGGGGGCCGCGGGCGCCACAGCCCCCTCGATGACGATGTCGGCGTCTTCGTCGCTCTCCGCCTCCTCGGGGTGAAAGTTCTGCAGGACGTGCGGGGCCGGCGGGCCTGCGCCGTCCGAGGCCTGGGCCCCGCAGCTGGGCGCGCGGCCGCCGCGCACCACGTTGTTCCTCTGGTTGGCGGGCTTGACGGTGACGATGAGGTTGTGGCTGTTGGCGATCATCATGTCCGTGACCTGGTCCAGCGTCTTCCCCGCCACCTCGATCCCGTTCACCTCCAGGACCTCGTCGTTCACGGCCAGCAGCCCGGTGCTCTCCGCCAGGCCGCCGGGCACCATTCGCGAGATGAAGATGCCCGGCACCTTCTCCAGCCCGTGCGGCGTCACCCGCACGCTGGTGCCGTCGCGGATGTAAAAGCCCAGCGGCTTCTCGCAGCCGTGCCGGTACAGCCTCACGCGGCGGTGCGTCTCGGGCAGGATGTCCACGTCGATGACGGAGGACACCGGGCGGAAGTCGTGCGGCATGCTGATGTCCAGGTGCGCGCGCCGGCGCAGGCCCTCGTCCCGCAGCGCCACCAGCACCTTCTTCTTCCTCGACAGGGTGCCCGCCCCGAAGTTGTAGTGGTCCGCCTCTTCTGGATTGGGACAGAGAGGGCAGTCAGAGGTGCACATCACAGGCAACGGAAGCAGAACACTGCACAGGTACTGCCAACACCAGGAAAGCCTTGGTTGCCTGCCCGCCCATTACCTGCAACCGTCTCTGATTTGTGGTATGAGGCCTGGCAGAAACCTGGGGCATTAAGTACTGCAATGAATTTTAATTTTTTATTTTTGAGAGTCTGTCATTCCAGCTAGAGTGCCGTGGCATCAGCCTAGCGCACAGCAACCTCAAACTCCTGGGCTCAAGTGATCCTCCTGCCTCAGCCTCCTTAGTAGCTGGGACTACAGGTGCACCACCATGCCTGGCTCATTTTTCTATTTTTAGTAGAGACAGGGTCTTGCTCTTACCCAGGCTGGTCTCGAACTCCTGACCTCAAGCGATCCTCCCACTTTGGCCTCCCAGAGTGCTGGGATTACAGGTGTGAGCCATTGCGACCGGCCTGAAATAAATTCTTTACAGTTGGGTGTTCGGTGGATTTGATACACACCCCGGAGTCACCTACACATTGTTTCCCCCCAGCTCTTACCCCCCAACAACCCAGGCTCAGCTGGTCCAAACAGAGCACCAGGCAATCACTTCCCTAAAATCAACTCTCTCTAGTCACTGCCAAATGGATCCCAAAGGTCAAGAGCCTGCGTCGGGCGTAGGTCTCGGCGGGGGTGGGACACTGAGGCTGCGCCAGGGAGCTGCGTTAGTTACCAATGGGTCCCCCACATGATCCTGCTATACATTTCTTCTCTCTCAACTGTAAGACAGTGTAGGTTAATCACGAACAAGAAAGACCTTTCATACTTTCTTCTTTTCTTCCTTTGTAAGCACCCGGATCGCAGTGTTGCTAACCAGCAGTTCACTGTGACCAGGGTGTTACTCAGCAGGGAGCATGAATCACTCAGCGCATTTGCGGTTGCAGCTGATAAGGAGACAGGCGGATGAAGGGGCGGAGCAGTGAGAGAAGGTGAGGGTGTCTCCTCCTTACGCCCTGGGGGTCAGGTTCCCCCGAGGCAGATGAGGCCTCGGGACTCACTGACCTGCGCAGCTCACAGGCCCAGGGAAGCACCTGCTCCCCTCCCAGGTGTCCTGGGGACCTACCCAGGAACACCCCCCTACCTGTGGAGGTGTGAACACTTTACCCTAAAGTTGGGCAGCTGCATAGTAAAACAGAAGTCAAAAGAATTTATCAACAAGAAAGACATTATAAGGAGCTTAGTCTAAAAGTTTTAAAGGAACAGTCAGGTAGTGTCTGGAAACTCGGAAGAAAGTATTTTCCTCATGTCAGAAAAATATCTTGTTTCATTATTTTTATGTTAAGGCTCTTTTGTTTTTGACATACGAAGCTCTATGATAAAGGTTTTCCAAGGAACAGATGGAAAGGCTTGCTCCCCACGAGACATGCGAGTTTGTCTGCTTGGTGGCCTGGGAGCTGATTTCCTTGCGCGCCCCTTGAAACCTGGCCAGTGTCCCCCACAACCGCCCCCGCTCCCCAGCAGGCCACTCACGGGCGCCCGCAGAGCAGCCTCCCCTTAGTTCTGTGGCTGTTACAGGCAGCGTGGGCGGGAAGGCCGGTCTGAGGGGAGGGAGGCCAGGAATGCCTATCCATAAGCGAATTCTCTGGGCTCAGTCCCCTCCAAGCAGGTGTAATACATCTCTTCATGTACAGGAATCCACACCCACACTCCTCACAGCACACAGGAGTGTGTGGCTGCACGCCAGGCAGCCCCACTAGGACTCCCCCTGTGACGGCGGAAGACTGGCAGCTACGGACATGACTTCAGAGAAAGTGCCTCTTCCCCCACGGAGACAGCACTCAGGCAGTGCGGGGCGGCGTCTCACCCTCAAACTGAGGCTGTCTAGACAGCGAGAAGGCGCTCGAGCTCCGGAGCAACAGGGTTAGCACGCGCGGGTGCCAGGACGCCGCAGTGTGAGGACAGTCTTCCTGGAGCCGGCAGCAGTGCCAGCTTCCCCAGCACGTGCTGTCCGGTGACTGGCTCCATCGGCCACATCAACCGAGTCGCCGTCGTCTACTCCACAGCCCGGAAGGACTTCTGAAACAAGACACCTCCTAATGATTACACTCATAACATTCCTCCCAGGCGTGACTCCCATAGCCGGGTGTGTGTCCGCCGAGCCCTTTTTTGCATGTTCACGTACATGTGCACGGACGCATCTGTCGGTACTTTTGTTTTATAGAAATAGGGTCTCAGATCTCGGTCAGTGCCCAGCCTCTCTGTATCCTGCCTACTGGGGAATGTTGGGGACACAGATGAGTATGGGTAAAGGCCCTGTCCCGAAGGAACCCTGAGGCTAATGGGAAAAAGAGACACAGACCTAGTTTTAAACACGACCGCGTGGAAAACGACGCCCTGAGACTGGACATGTGCGGGATGTGAGGCGAGACCAGGGAGGGGCCATGCTGCCACTGCCCAGGGGTGAGGGGTGGATGATCCGAGGGCCTGGGGCGGGGGGGCTCTCCCCAGACTGAAAACTAAACCCAAGCAAAGGCACCTGCTCCTGGCAGGACTTAGGGGGCCCAGGTGGGTCCGGGCAGCTCCAGAGATGCAGCTGTCCACCCCGTTTCCATCATGTGGGCACAGCCAACTGCCCAGGCCCTGTGCTCCCAACCGCATGCCATCCTGTGACAGTTTCAACAGCCCCAGATGACCCGGGAAGAGACGTACAAAGGCTGGGCCCCCAGGGCCAGAGGCACCTGGCTGTGGCCCAGAAAGCCCCTCGGAAGTCTGCTCACTCCGCGCCAAGCCACAGAGAGGTGTCCTGAAAGGATACAACCCCTTTGGACAGTGACCACCCTCCATGCAAAGCAAGGCCGGGACCCTAACCTCCGTGGAGGCTGGCGCTGCAGGACCAAGCAAGGATGAGGGGCCCAGGGCTTATCTGTCCTCCATGGGCTCCGCAGCCCTGAGGGGCCTCTTCCCTGTGCCAAGACGGGGGCCACTGTGATGCCTTCTGGCCAAGTCCAAACCATGCGGGTCTCCCCCGGACACCAACCTCAGGGCACTGCCTCTGCTAGGTCCTCTCTGCCGGGTCTCAGTGTCGTGTCCACAGCAAGAGGATGAAGCGTTGGGTCCTGGACAGAGTAGCCCCATTTATCCACCTAACAAAAATTACAGCGGAAGCCTAGCCGACCTCAAATTAAGCCTTTCAAAGTATGTCTTTGCTTCTAAAACTTTAGTAAAGGTTTTTTTCCTAATGATGTTGAATTATTAACCTCCAGGAAGTTCAAAACACAGAATTTATCATTTCCACTTATCTCCTAACTAACAAAGCTACCACTTTGTCATCATCTGGACCTGTAAACAAATGCGTCACTCCTCCCTTTGCGAAGGTGGGCACGTCGGAGTCCACAGCCTCAGCCCACTGGCATGGCATGGCCAGGTCGGCACGAACACAGTACATTGTGACCACGAGTGAACCTGCCCTTCCTCTCCAAGGTCTGGATGTGGGGCTGTGAGTGTCTCTCCTGGTGTCGCAGGATGGCCCTACCACACCTCGCCAAGCAGACAGCACAGTCTGGGGGCATAGACGCAACCCACTAGGTGAGGGGCGCGGGGCAGCAGGATTCCTTATCTTGATGGAAAGTTCTGGAATTAGATTTTCAAGATAGAGTTGGTAGGAGGGCTGTGCACCCTGTACCTTTGGAGCACCTGTGTGGTGCTCATGTTCCTGCAGCGCTGGAGTCTGGGCTGCAGAAAGAGCAGGTTCTCTGACGTGTGTCCTTCTTACTATCCAGCAACAAATGCACAGAAACGTGTACTACTTCCCACATTTAAGTCAGAAAATTATTCCAAAAACTAGCTCTTACTTTCAAATGACATACTATAACTATTTTTGTTCAAAATGCTATTAATTCCATCCAGAAAGCATACCAGCACAGAGGGGGCAGTTTCCAAGTTCCTTAATCATCCTTGGTTTTGGAGTATACAGTGCTGGTTTCAACACTTTTCCTTGAACAACATGCTATTATCATATATTGTAGTTTTCAACATTAAGACTGTTAATCTGTTTTAGATTATAATAAAATATCTAGCTGTACCAGATAAATGTTTGAATGTTGGTGGCAAGCATCAAACACACATACCTGCACCTCCCTCCCTCAGAATCTAAAGGCATCAACAAGTTTATCGACAGCAATAAACAATCCCCCCATCGCCAGTTCTATTTAGTCACCAGGGGAGAAAACACACAATGGCTCAGAGGCAACTTATTATTTTGTTAAAAATATTTCGACTTTCTGCTGAATGTTCTTGGTAGAGATGTTCAGATGGGTGGGGAGAGGCCTGCGTGTCTCACCCGATCCCGCCACCACTGCCGACCACAAAGACAACCTTTAGGAGAAATCTGGCCCACGGCACTTCTTACTTAGCCGAGGAGGCTGTAATCACTGCGGCCCCTGAGGGAGGGGCGAGTCCTTTCTGTGCGCCACGCCACCTCTCTCTTTAGACCCTACGGTTGCAAACCGGGGCCCCCAACCGCCTGCCTTCCCTGTGCTGGCTGGAGTCTCACCTCCAACGCTGGCAACGTGAAATCCCGCCTCCCCACCGTGCAGGGTGATGACAGCTGGTCCATGATGGTTTCCTGTGTGGCTCACACAGTATGTTCGATATGATGCTTTCCTCATTAATACTGTAGATTAGGAAAACTGTTCCATAAAGATTCTGCTTTGAGATACTTTTAATGGCTACGTAAGATTCCAATGTACAGATTTGCCTTCATTCATTTAACCAACCCTTATTGTTGGACATTTGGTTCAACTTCACTTTCGGTCTGTCAAATAATGACAAGGGGACACCCTGAGCGGCAGCTCCATGCACATGTCTGGCCATTTCCTTAAGGCAAATTCCCAGGTCGGAGGGTGACCCCTTCGCGAGGACCCTCGTTGCACAGCGCAGAACGATCTGCCCTCGGCAGTGTGGGAGTGAGCTGGGGTCCCACGCAGCCTCACTCAACCACAAAACAAATTCAGAAAACCCATCGACGCAGCTTTAGTCTCAGTGATAGGAACGGTCTCGTGTGTCTGTGCGCAGTACGGCCGCTGTCACTGACTGCAAACGGCTCGGGCGCATCTTCAGCAGGAACAAGGCAGAGCGAGGCTTCGTGTGGAAAGAGGAGAGCCGACCTCGGGGTCACGGCCCAGGTGGCCCCGATGGAGCCGGTTTCCAGTGGGGATGTGAAGGGCACAGGGCTCGGTCGCTGCACCCGCCTGAGACATACTCTCTGTCCACGCCGCCCTGGCCAGCTTCACCTGCTGCCAACCTTCCTGCCACCTGACCGGACGCCTCAAGAGCCCGTCATCTTTGCTGTAGCCATGCAGAGGTAAAGCTGCCACTCGCCGGCCTTGCACTCGGTGCTGTGTGATGCTGCTACCCGCTGGTGTGCAGAGCCGAGTCAGAAGCCCCACTTCGCCCCCCCTTGGCAGCGTGGGGCTGGAGAAGGCTCCGGACAGCACAGAGGCCCCCGGCCCGGGGTGCTTGGCCTCTGTGTTGTCTATGGAATCCAACATGGCGCTCTGATGTCCTTCGCAACCTGCCCCCAAACTGCTGGTCTTTCTGGCTCCTCTGGCTCGTGATGTTCCTTGTTCTGAGTCGATATTTCGTTACCCAGAGTGACCCTCTCCGGATCCAGCAGTTGATCCCGAAGCACCACAGAGAGGGAGGAAGCTCCTACTTATCAGCATCAGACCTGTGGCCATTGGGAAGAACTGGCCGGGCCAAGCACCACAATCTCACCCGCTTACACGCGAGACAGCTGCCAGCTTCAACGGCCAAAGATTTAAAAAATAATATTAATGTGAAAGGAAAGCAGAACGAGAGAATGTGTCCTTCATTCTCTCTCAGAGGTATCACTGCAACACTACGCACGGGAGGCAGCAGCTGCCAGAGCAGCGTGGCCGCCAAGGCGCCTCCTCCAGTCTCGGCAGGTCCAAGTGCAATTCAGAGCAAATTGTAATTAAACAACATGCAGACACACAGGCAAGATACTCCACAACTGCACCACTGGATCAAAAAACAAGCCAGAACAAGATTTTTACTCTTAAACACAACGTACGTGTCAACGTTTTTAAACTCTGCCACGTAAGCTGAAATCGAACTGTGCCGTGTGTTAAGAAGAATCCCAAAACTCCCCGGCAGTTTTATCTTCCCCTCAAACTCTGTCTTGAAACTTTAAAACTTGTGTCTTTGCTGTTTTCTCCCAGTTGCCCGGCCCATGCGGTGCTCAAAGTGACACAGAGACAGCGCCAGGCCTGGCAGCCACGCCCTCCAGACACAGCCCTGGAGCTGCCCCGCGGGTGCACCGGCTCATCTGGTTTGTGGGTACGAACATCTGCCCTGCAGCGTTACAGCTGTACTTGGTGTCAGCAAGACCGATCCCGGGGGCCACTTCCACAGGGCTGTGCCCCCACCCTTGAAGAGGAAACAAAGGCACGAGGATGTCGTTCTGGGCTTGGGTTTCTGCCACATTTAATATGAGGGACAAAAATCTCCAGATTTGCTGAGCTCTGGTACGGGGCAGGTGCCGGGGTGGCATGGTTTAATGAGGTACACAGAAGGCCACGTATTTCCAAGAAGTGGCTAAATGTGCCCTAAACGTAAGTCCTA
This sequence comes from Avahi laniger, assembly GCA_963575035.1. Lineage (NCBI taxonomy): Eukaryota > Metazoa > Chordata > Mammalia > Primates > Indriidae > Avahi > Avahi laniger. The sequence goes on along the minus strand of CAUYSK010043458.1, from coordinate 30,164 downwards.
AAATTGTGGTTGCTTTTTTTCAGAGCTGGTTTCAAGTTAAAAAGGAAGTTTAATATGCATTTTTAAGAAATGGCTTGAGGCAAGTGCAGAATAAGATGTAGGGTAGTGAATCCATTAGGGTCTTCTGGTAGTGAACAGCTCCAGTGAAAAAGGAAATTTGTGGCTTATCCAGCTAAAATCACCAGGACTGGGCAGGCCTCGGCCAGAGCCCCACCGGCACATCACCCGGGGGGCGCCACGGCCGCCCCCCCCCCCCCCCCGCATCTCACTCTGGGACTCCTGGGGGTGGGGGCTGCTGCCCTGGGAGCCAGCCAGCATCTCCTCCGAGGCCTGCTCCGAATTAGGCCTGTGGCCCCTCCTGGAGCTGCGGATGGACGTCGACTAGGGCCCTTCCAGAGAAAGGTGAGAAAGCCCTCAGGTCCAGTGGAAAAATGAGGTCCACAACCGGGGGTGCACACATTTCAATCCTCCCATTCTTCCTTTCTGGTCCACGCTGCTTCAGGGACAATACTGGATGAGAGAAACATGGGCTCTCGCAGAGACGGTGCGACCTGCCCCTCACGGCACCCCACAGGCATTAACTGCTGAAGGTTTTGTAAGGAGACGCAACCTGTGTTCCTGAGGGGCTGTTTGGGTTCACTTGGTAATCACTCCAGCAGGAAACGACTCAAGACCCACCTGCCAGAGCAAACCCGTCTCTCCCCAAGGCCAGGGCTGGCTAAGGTTTGATGTTTGGAGGCAATAGGCACATTCTGACGAAGGAAGAGGCCGGCCCCTGCCCCAGGGCCCTGCTGAACAGCGCTGCCTCGAGGTGCGCACATCTCAACAATCAGCGCCCCCCCCCCTCCGCACAAAGTACTAGTTTCACCTAAGTAGTGTTTTCTGCAACTTGTGAGCAACATTTCGTTTCCACTAATACAGGGAGAAAGGAGCCTGTGGTGTGTAATTCTCAGCTTGCTTTTGGGTCCCATCTCTGGACTCGGTGGACTAAGGCCCAGTATGTGCACTGGCTGCTGGAATGTTCCGCCAACCCCAGCTGAGGTCCTGATCGCGACACAAGAGGAGAGGCAGGAAAGGAATTAGCAGAAGGGAGTTCAAATTTTCACTCAAAGCATTTAAGAAACATTTTGTTTTGGTTCTGGTTCTCTATTGTTATATTTCCCTCTATTAAAAACATCAAGCCAAGTAATCTGTATTCACTACAGAAAAACTGGAAGTAAAAATAGTAATTAAAAAAAACCCCAAAGCTGTAACTCTCTCCGAGGCTCCTGCTGTCAACATTGGGTGCGTCTCTTCCACCCAACTGGCGCCAAAGCGGGAAAGGCCACTTGGTGCCCACGGCCTCCTCCCGCGGGCCCCCGTCAGTGCCCGGCCACATGCTTCCCTGAGGGAAGGGCACCCTGGGTGCGTGTTTCCACCCTGCCCGGGAAAACCCTGCAGCAGAACACGAGGGAGATGGAGGAGCTCATCTGCCACCCCCATCCACGCGGGGCCTGCCCCTCCACCAACAGCCTACGTTTGTCCCTCTGCGTTTTGTTTAAAAAGGTGTTTTTTTAGATAAAATTTACATGACATAAAACCACTTTAGAGTGTACAATCCGGTGATGTTAGCATTTTCACAATCCCCACAATCTAACCACAGAGCAGTCCCACCCCCAAACAGGGACCCTGAATCTACCCCCCTCCAGCCCCCGACAACCACTGATTTGCCCACTAGGGACATTCCACATAAACGGAATCAGACAACACGTGGCTTTCCGTGTCTGGCTTCTTTTACTGCTTTCCTTTCCTCGGCTGAACAGTGTCCCACCGTGTGGATGCACCACGTTTGTTTGCCATTCGCCCACTGCTGGACAGTGGGATGCTCTCATTTTTGGCTATTGTGAATAATGCTGCTGTGAACATTTACGGACAAGTTTTGTGTGAACGTCTGTCTTCATTTCTCTTGGGTGTACACCGGGGGAACTGACGAGTCAGACGGTAACTCTATGTTTAGCTTTTTGAGGAAACTGCCAGACTGTTTTCCACAGTGGCTGTGACATTTCACACTCGCACCACCAGCACGTGTGTGTTACTATTTCTCCACATTCTCAACACACTGCTCCCGTCTGTTCTCGATCACCGGCCGTCACAGCGGGTGTGAGGTGGCAGCTCACTGTGGTTCTGATTTGCATTTCCCAGGTGATTAGTGCAGCTCAGCGTATTTTCATTTGTGTATCCTCTTTGGAGAACTCTGTTTAGATCCTCTGCCCATTTTCAGTTGGATTATTTGTCCTTTTCTGATGTGAATATTCTTTATATATTCTGGATACAAGTGCCATATGAGATACACAACTTACAAACATTCTCCTCCATCCTGTGGGATGTCTTTGTTTTCTTGATAGTATCCTTTGACACGCAACAGTTTTAATTTTGATGAAGTCCAGTTTATCTGTTTGTTGCTTATGCCTTTGGTATTATATTTAAGAAGTCATTGCCTAATCCAAAGTCATGTCCCTGTGCATTTCTAAGTAGCAAACAACAGCATCTGTTGCTGTGGTTTAAAAAACAGAAACATCACCCTGGCTTGGGCCCGAGCTTATGAGCACTTTCCTGCCTGCCTTGGAGAATGGTCCAGCCCTGAACACCAGGAATTAACAGACATCCTCAGGAACCGGCATGATGCAAAATGAACAACTACCCAGTGTAGCAAGTCCTAATTTAAGAAATTACATTCATCGCATTCAGACACCAGTTTCCCAACCTCAAAAATGTGTGACAGAAACTTGTTGCTCTGAGCTGCCGAGAAAGCCTATCACGGAGGAGAAGAAAACACTGGGAAGTCCTGGGGGGAAAGCACAAACTGATGTTGCTTTTATCTATTAAACGAGTTTCTTCAAACAATGGCTCTTTGCTGAAAGCACCTCGAAGCAAAAATAAAGCCACCTCTAACGCACCTTTCCATGCCAAAAGGAAACTGTTCTTGGAGGGTTTGCTAAGCCCCAGTGTCAGTCCTAGGCAATACCTGAAATTCAAGGAGGCTCAGTTTCCAGGTCACAAGTAGGTCACCGATGCCTCAATTTTCTCAGCTCTGTGGCTTCAGACTGCAGAGAAAGTCAGGAAACCTGGTCCAAGCCCAGAGATACTGCACCGGGGCCTGCTCGCCTTGGGAGTTGTTTTTGGGCCTGGCCTGAACATGTAACACATCCCACACTCACCAGCAAAACCTCACGCCTGCGCCTGTAGCCCTCACCTTCCTACCCGCAAATCCACAGCCAGATCCGTCCCCTCTAGGCCCTGCGTCTCCCGAGGTCCCCGAACAAAGGGCTGACATGGGGCGGGCAACCCCCCTCAGGAACGCCCCCACCCATTTCCTCCTAGGTCTGCACGGCCCTGGAGGCCAATGACACCTTCCTTTGACTGACAGGTAAACTGAGACTGGAGGCTGCTAAGTGACTCTGCAAAGAGGCCCACGCCCTCTGCCAGAGAGAAAACTGAGACACCATTTGTGTACACCTGTCTGCACATTCGTTCACCTGTTCCATACGTGGAGCGAGCACTGGATATGGGCCCGGCTTCCCCGTGTGCTGGGAACGGAACAGTAAACAGACCAGGTACGTGGACTAAATAAACAAAAAAGAAAAGCCCCCATCATCCTGTCCCTTCCTGTGTGTCTCGTACGCATGTTCCCAGATTTCTTACTGCAACTAAAACCTCTGTATACACATAATGCATAAATAACACTGTAATCACGGTTTGGTTGCAGAAATGTGAACATGCTGTGTGTCTTAGTATGCTCGGGCTGCCAAAACAAAACTCCATGGTCTGAGAGGCTGGAAAATCTGAGATCGAGGTCTGGCACGCCTGACCCTGGCAAGGGGCCGGGGCACGCCTGTGTCTTACTGGCTGGCAGACAGTTGCCTTCTTGCTGCCTCCGCACGTGGTGGAGAGAGCGTTCTCTGGTCTCTTCCTCTCCTTGTGACACGGTCCCGCTCAGTCAGGGCTCCACCCTCACGGCCCCTTCAACCTCTCTCCAGACACGGCCACACTGGGGGTGGGGCCCAAACCTGCGAATCTGGGGGACGCAGTTGAGGCCGCGGCACCATGCACCGTTTCACTCAGGGCGTCTGCGCCACTCTCCCTGGCAGGGAAAACCCCTCCTTCCAACACCATGGGGACGAACCTCTAACCGCGCGTCCCTGGCGGGTGGGCATCGGGGTGTTCACCACGCAGACAACGCTGCAGCAGACGCCTGCGCAGACCCATCGACGTGCCTCTGGGCAATCTCTTCCAGGAGGCAGGACTGCATTTTAAGTTAGCAGGTACTGTGAGACACTCACAAGCCTGCTTCTGTGGGAGGTTCTGCAGGCAGCACCCCTAAATCCAATGGCCCCAAACATCCACCAGCTACAGCAACACTGGAGGCGAGCACCCGCTGTGACTCTGGTCGGAGGATGGTAAATCCTGGGAGGCTTCCTAGAGGAGGTGGCTTTCAAAGGTGAGGAGAGACTAGCTGGTCCTACCGAGGGTCTGTGAGGGGACCACCCAGAGGGGGCCGAGCAGAGAGCTCGGAAAGCCACAGTGGAGAGAGGAAGGCGGCGTGGGGGGGACAAGTGAAACTTCCTGAAATGGATGGAAATTCCCTTTTTTCTTGGAAAGTACCAGTAATATAGAGAAGTATGCTAAGGAGGAGACACCACGAAAAACAGGACTGGGAGCAGATAACCCGGCGGTTTCAGTGTGCGCACGCTTTGTCCCCATCCCCGCCTGGAAGAATCCAGCGCCGAGCAAAGACTGCGGGGTCTGCCGTGTCCACTCCACACTCGGGACCTGGACACGTTTTTCACAGCCGCCATCTCCCTATTTCGACTCCAGACCTAATTCCCAAGGAACTGACAATTTACAAGCTATACTCCCTACTCCCTTCAAAATCAAAAACAAAACAAAAAAGCCCAAAGCCCCCAAACCGGCAGCTGATCTTGAGTCTCAGGTCCCACTCGGGTCCCACCCTCGAGAGAGGCCCCACGTCAGCCTGAGATGGCGACAAGGGCTGGGTGTGCGTTTCTGTGTGGGATCGGAAGGAAGAAACGGCAAGGGATGAAAGCACAAGTCAGCCCTCAAAAGCGCCGCTGCCTGGTGCCTGCCGTGGGCCTCCAGTCTCACGCCGTGCATGTGGGGACAGCCGCGTTCCCACCGGGACAAACAGCTTCGCCAACGTGGAAAATGCTCCCAGGACACCGCAGCGGCCACAGGCGGATGTGATTTTTGTAAATAGCCCTTCGCAAGCCCTAAAAACAAATACGAACACACCCAGACACACACGCACGGGACAAAATCACAGCCCGAGCCAGCGTATCGCACCACGGATGGGAAACAGTGACTTTCTTTTGCGTGTTCGATTTCACCAGGTGTAGCTGTGGTTCCTCAAAACCACGCAGCACCGGCGAGACTAGCAGACCTGGACTGGCAGAGCCATCGCTGGGGGGAGCTTTGACGATCCCAGCAAAAATCTCAACTTCCCTTGGCAGCAGAGGGTCAGTGCCCTGCACCCCAGGAGGACGGGGTCTCGCTCCTCACGGCGGTGCCTCTGGCCGAGCTCCCCCCCAGCTCATCCCCGCTCCTGCCGAGGTGCCGCCCCGCCGCCTTTCCACAGAACCCCCCAGCCCCCTGTCCCTGCAGAATCCGGCTCCCAGCACCCCACCCACTCCCAGCGCCGGCGAGGAGGCAACAGGCACAGGCCTGCAGCCTTTCCAGGCACCGTGACCCTGGGGATGCCTCTGTCAAATCACGTCCCAGCCCTGGGCCTCCCGCCATGCCGGTCTCACCACGATGGCTCCTGCGGGGAGGAGAGGTGGCGCGCAGAATTTGGGGGAGTACCACCCGCATTAGCATTTTGTCTGCGCAGCGCACAAGCGGAAAACAGGAGCTGGCCATGTGAGTGCGGCACTGAGGCTGGGTGCGGAGGGCACTGCTTTGGGGCCCAGGCCTGCAGCAGGGTCTCCGCAAGACCAGGTCTCTGGTCCTTTCCCCTGTGTGGGGTTGCGGCAGCCCCAAGGCAGCCGAAGGCTCCAGGCCACTGGCTCCTCTTCCCAGGAGCGGGACGCACAGGGTGGGTGGGCCGAGGAGACCACCCACGGGGCGCATCTCGCACAGAGCCCAGGGAAAGGCACTGACCAGCACGGACCATTTCCCATTTCTCACATATTTCTACAGCCACAAGAAGGGGGGCCAGTCACAAGCACCTACAAAGACCCCCCACACCGCCCAGGCTGCCGGCGGCAAGCAGGGAGCCCACGGCCGAGCCTGGGTGCTGTGGCCCCCGTCATCTCTGCAGGAAGGGCCTCCCAGTTGGCTGCAGTCGTTTTTTAACTAGGGGGAATGGTTTTTACTCAGTAATACCCCAGAGCTAGCTGAAGTCACCCAGGTGAGTCCCTGTGACGCAAGTCTGACATCTGCCAGGCCACGGGAGGGTGAGCTCACCCGACAGCTGGACTCGCACGCCCCGAGCTGCAGCAACATGCCCTCCGCCCACGCCGTTCCCTTGCCGGGTGTGTCCTGCCTTCTGCACATCACTGGCCCCCAAAACCACTGCAGACGGGCTGAGAGGGGAGCCCCCCGCTGAAATGCCGCCACCTCCCTCACCAATCTCTTCCTGCCTCCGGGACCAGGTTAAATCAGCTGTTCCCTGCACAGACTCTGAGTCCACAGGAGACGCATGGGCAAGACATTACGAGCACAGTCTGTGGCGGTGTGGGGTCTGCGCTGTGGTCTCCCCGTGGCCTGGGCGCCCATGCAGGGGCTTCACCTCCTCCTCAGTTAGGCGAGCACAGTGACAGACACCCGTGCCGTGGGCTACAGGTTAGGGTTGGGGTGGCCACCGTCTCCCCACAAGAGTGTAAGAGTGGGAGATTTGCCAGGACACTTATTTATCAGAGCTAGTGGCTTAGGTAACGCAAAACCCAAAGTGACCCTAAAGCTGCTTATGTTTTGGTGAAGAGCGTGACGGTCTAGGAACTGCTGAAGCTGCACCAAGCTCTGGTCTCCGGGGGCTGGCCCGATGGGCTCCCGGCTCCCCGAGCTGTGCTGCAGCCTCTGTCTAGGGAAGCCGCTGTGCTTGCCTCTGGCAGTAATGAGAGCTCAGGATGCCACGGACAGAAGGGAGAGGAAAGGTAAGTGCCCCGTGGGACAGCGATGCAGAGGCCGGGATGTGAACGGCCGTGGGGTCGGGGCTGTGAGCTCGTCCTGGCAGCCCAGGTGGCTGAGGACGTGAGGCGGCGTACTGACCTGCAGCTCCCGCTCGGGGAGTTCCCGGCCGCGGGGCCAGGCTGGGCATGGGCAGCTGCGCCGGCAGTGGGCGCACAGCCAGGGGGGCTCTCCAGGTAGCACAGGGTGAAGCACCTCCCTCTTCCTTGCAGGGGGCAGTCAGGCCTCACACAGGCTCCCAGACAGTGGGGAGACCCTCCAATCTGTGGTCCGTGCCCCCCAGGTGTTGCTGGGCCTCTGCAGAGCAATCCGGTAGCCTCTGGGGCTCTTGCTCTCTGCTGGCTGGGCATGAAGCTGCCTTGGATGCTTCCAGAACGACAATCTTCCTTTCAAACGTATCTGTCTCTGTTGCACCGTGAAGTCACCGAGGTGCCATGGGGACTCTCGCCCTCTGTAGGATGCAGGCCTGACCCTGGTGGCTCCTGCCAGGGGCCTCTGCGCACGCCCACCCAGTGCTGGGACACCAGAACTCACACAGCTCTGTGGGTGGGCCGGACCTCAGCCCGCATTGCCCCCCCACCACACAGAGCCTGCCCAGCACAGCGACAGGCCCCCTGCTTCTCCCCAGGGACGTGTGGCGAGGTCTGGAGACACTTCAGTTGTCACACTGGGGTGGTGCTTCTGGCGTCTAGAGGGTGCAGGCTGGGGCACTGATCAACAGCCAGCAATGTTCGGACGCCCCGCAGCAAAGAATTACCCAGCCCAAGATGTCGGCAGTGCTGAGGGTGAGAACCCCTGCCTCACACACGTCCAGCAGCTGGGAGGGTGGTTCCCGTGGAATCTGGCTCTTCCAAGCCCTGCCTGACATCTCATGCACAATCTCTTCATGAAAACATGGGTTGTAACTTCATGGCCAGGTGCGGCGGCTCACACCTATAATCCCAGCACTCAGGGAAGCAGAGGCAGGAGGATCACTTGAGCTCAGGATCTCCAGACTAACTGAGCAAGAGCGAGACCCCATCTCTACTGAAAATAAAAAAATTAGCTGGGCGTGGTGGCGCATGCCTGTAGTCCCAGCTACTCGGGAGGCTAGGGCAGGAGGATCCCTTGAGTTCAGGAGTTTGAGGCTGTAGCGAGCTGTGATGATGCCACAGCGTTCTACCCAGGTGACAGGGACTGACTCTGTCACAAAACAAAACACAACACGTGGGTTCTAACTTGCGAACCAGCCTTGGTGGGCGGGGAAGGCACGTGGCGGAGAAGGCCATGATGCCCGAGGACCAGCCCTGGGTCCCCTGTCCACAGACTGGTGTTTGCACCAAGCACACCAGCAGTTCCAGTTAGACACCCTAGGGGATGGCAGAGGTGGCATCTGTCCCCAGCCTTTTGGCCATGTCACCTAGTGCCCTGGCTGGGACGACTGTGGAGGCTGTGGTCCTGATGCTACACTGGCTGGGGTGGGCGCCAGCCCTTGGGTGCCAGGGTACCCAGTGTGCTGGGTGTGTGTGTTATATGCTCAGGCCACCAGGGGAGCAATGAGACACCGCTGCGGGTATCCAGGAAAGCCCCACTGAGCGCTGCAGCTAGCTGGTGACACGGAGCAGTCCCAAGGCGAGGGAAGGAGAAACCCTCCCTCTCTGCCCCCTCACTCAGCAAGAACTGGGCTAACTACTCTCTCCAACAGGAGGTGTCCCCTCTTCACCCGCTCATCAGCAGGCTGTGCCCACCCACGAGTCCTGCCGGGAGCCTGGACCTTCTCTTCCCTGCGGGGGCTTGACTGCTCCCGCCCATGTGGGGTGCGAGTGTGGGGCAGGCACCTGGGAGAGGCGTTCGGAGCTCTGCTGCCCAGGCTGGCCTGTGGGTAGGACAAACAGAACCAGCCCAGCCCACCGACAGAATCTGCGTTTTAGCAGGACCCTACACACGTTTCAGGTGGAGAAGCGGAGTTCTTTTTGTTAGAAAGGAAACTGAGGCAGAAAGCAAAGCTGGGAAGGCCCAAGCAGGGTCTCATCCCAGCTCCTAGACCCTCCCACAATCATGACATAGTCTTTGACCTTGAACTTCTGTCCCTACTCCTGAAATACCTGTGATCACCTGGGCTGCCTCCAACCCCAACCCTAACCCAGAGACACAGCTTCCCCAGGCCAGCCCCACCCACCTGACCCCCTTGCACTGAGAGCAGCCCCTGATCCAGGACCCCCACGGAGAGACAGGCAAACACTCGAACGGACAGCCGTAGTGTGGCAGCTGGAAGGACACGGTCCACGTCCCATCCTGAGATGGGGGACTATTCTTAGAAAACTGTTAGCTTTTACCGTTAAAAAAATAAATACCTTGGCCAGGTGCGGTGGCTCACGCCTGTAATCCTAGCACTCTGGGAGGCCGAGGTGGGTGGATCGCTCAAGGTCAGGAGTTCGAGACCAGCCTGAGCAAGAGTGAGACCCCATCTCTACTAAAAATAGAAAGCAATTAGCTGGACAACTAAAAATATATATATATAAAAAAAAAATTAGCCAGGCATGGTGGCGCAGGCCTGTAGTCCCAGCTACTCGGGAGGCTGAGGCAGGAGGATAGCTTGAGTCCAGGAGTTTGAGGTTGCTGTGAGCTAAGCGGACGCCACGGCACTCTAGCCCGGGCAACAGAGCCAGACTTTGTCTCAAAAAAATAAAATAAAATGAATACCTTTATCTGTCTGCTTATTGACAGCTGAGGAAGCAATCTTCCCATGTTGTGACACCTCAACCCTGAATTTATTTCCAATAATATCTGAAAATGCACACTAAAAATTTTTAAGGTAGTATTTCTGGCCCAACTGTTCTGAGAACAAACACAAAACTGCATAGAAATAGCTTTCACAGGGAAAAAGGGCGTGATTCCAGCAAACACTCTTCGGTTACCTGGAAGTCACCTGGGAAGTGAAGACAACCTTAACCCCAAAGCCCCGCACCCCAGTGCTCTCGTGCAGGGGTGTTTGCAGGGCTCATCAAAGTTCACATTTAATCTTTAAAAAATTAAAACTTCTTACTTTGGGCAGAACAAATGTTTCTGGAAACCTTTTAAATCTGATGTTACAATTTTATTTACACAGTTTTTGAGACAGGGTCCCGCTCTGTCACCCTGGCTGGAGTGCAGTGGCCTCATCGCAGCTCACTGCAGCCTCCAACTCCTGGGCTCCAGCAATGCTCCTGCCTCAGGTGCACACCACCGCATTCAGTTAATTTTTCTGTTTTTTGTAGAGACGAGGTCTCACCGTTGCTCAGGCTGGTCTCAAACTCCTGGTCTCAAGCGATCCTCCCGCTTCAGCCTCCCAAAGTGCTAGGATTATAGTCGTGAGCCACTGAGCCCAGCACAGTTCTATTTTTCAGCGCTGGGTACAGGGCTGGGCATTTGGCTGAAGCTACATGTGCCAAAAAACAGCAGGCAACACATGTGCCGGCCAGAAGCCCTCTCAGCCTTCTCTCTCACGTGGCTCCTGGTCTCACGAGGGCCACAGCCCATCCTCCACCACAGCCCTCTTGACAGCAGTGGCCAGAGGCGCCCGTGAGCCCAAAAGCTAGAGTCTCAGTCTCAGTGCTCGGGCTGAGGGACCGGCAGGGCAGAAGCAGAGCGCCAGCAGCGAAGGAGACAGCGGGAGACAGAAAGCCACAGGAAGGATTTCTGCTCACAGGCTGCGAACGAGATGGGGAAGAGAAAAGCCACACGCAGAGTCGAACAGTCCGCGTCTTCCCAGGGCTCCAAACCACCACCAGGTTCAGTCGTCTCCCTCTGCAGCCAGACGCGCCTCTCGGCTGAGTGCGTTCCAGGCAGAGACGGCTTCCCCAGGGCCACACGCCAGCCAGGGCAGTGGCAGCCCGAGCGTGGGGCAGTCGATGGCCGCTTTCTCTCCAGATGCCATCTGCCAGGAATCTGCTCCAGCTCCGTCTGGCCTCGAGGCTGGGAGACGCCCTCCCAGTTCCCGCAGACATTCCTCGGCCTCAGCACGCGCCACTCCCAGACCACAAAGGTACAGATTTAGCAGAACTGGTAGCTGTGATTTTCTCTATCAGAACCAGCCCCAGCGATTTTCTTATAGCTTTTAAATAAAAAAGAATGGAAAATACAATAAACACATTCTCTACATAAAGTTGTGTTACAACGTTTAAATTCCCCGAGTCAGGAGTCAGTTCCGATGTCCCCGTCTGAGCCGAGAGCACGTGGCAACATGAAACCACATGCACAGACGCAACCAAAATCACAATTCCAGGGTCACGTGCGCAGCGGATGACGACGCTGCTGAGGAACTTTAACTCGTTCCCACAAACTTTCTCCTCATAAATACATTAGGGGTCGAGCGGCTCCATTTTCCTTGGTCCTTTTTGTTTCCAAACCAGCTGAAGTTAATAACCCAACCCCAAATGCATTTGCCCCTGACGTGAAAAAGAAACACCACACTCACTTCCCCACGTCCCCTGGGCGACGCCTGAACACAGGAGCAACTTCGGGTGTGAGCAGAGGCTCCGCTGTGTCAAAGGCTCCACTGCAGCATTGACTGACCTGCGCCACCTGTCACCTCCGCATTCTGGGGATGTCCACGTGTCGTTCCCACCCCAGATCTGTCTCCGTGGCCCGGCTGAGATTCAGCCTGCATTTACATGACGCTACACTGGTTACCAGAGTGCACCACTGTAATCGAAACAACCAAAAATAACTGTTGGCAGAAAAGCCTGTATTTAGAGCAGACCTCCTTGAGCAATTCTCGTGGCCGGTGTTCAAGCCCAGACTTTGTCCACAACCAAACCAACTGTTCTCGTCTCTCTTTTCAAAGGATTCACTGCAGCCCCACAGGGAGCCCAGGGGACGTCAGCAAGGGCCTCACTGAACCGGACTTGGCAAGGGCCGCTGCCCTACCCTCCGCGTGGGACCGGATCTCTGCACAGCAAGCCGGGTCCAAGGCAAACACGACACAAGCCCTTCCTGACAGAGGACACCGGGCACATGCTTCCGCAGCTCCCCAAGAGGCCGGCATGGAATGCTGGTGGCGAAACATCCCCCTTCTCTCCCAGTCTGCCCAGAGGACCGCTAACCCCACTGTCTTCACTTCCTCCACTTACAGCACGTGGGTAGCCCACGGGGTCGGCCACCACACAGTCCTCCTGCCTCGCTCACAGACCCCCTAGAGAGCAACGGCTTCGCGCGTGTCCCCTGGGCACCCCCATCACTCACGAGGTCCTTCCCTCCTCTCCCAGAGTAGGAAGTAAAGCCCAGGAGGGACTCCATCAGCTTAACGCATCAACTGCTGTGTGAGTTGTATTTAACTCATGCTAGTGTTGAGCCCGGGGCCTCGAGGAGAAAAACCTGGGCAAAACCCTGCGGTTGTTTCCTGAAAATCTTACTTGTTGATGTTCTTATCGTTATAATTAACGTTGACAATTTAATTCTAAAAATGTAGATTCAATGAATAGAAGGCAATAAATTTCATTTTTCTATTTATGTTTACCTTTAAAATACACTCAAGCTTCACAAATCAAGAAAAAAATTTTACTCTTGTGAACTTTTTTCAAGTTTTCGCATTACTTTTTACATTACTAATTTCCAAGTCAAGACACACCGGAGGGTGCATCACGCTTCCTAAACCACCTGGTTTGGTCCACACACCAAAGCAGAAGGTGGGAAGGAGGCAGGAAGGATCAGAAGAAAAGCACACTTGGCTTGGAGAGAGGGGGAGCCAGTCCCCAGTCTCCCAATTCCCCTGTTAACTCTCTCGCCGCACCACCCTCCCCGCTGTCAGGAAGGCGGGTGTCTGGAGGCAGCTGCGTGCGGCCTTTTCAACCCCAGAGCTGTCAGAGTGCTCTAGCCACTGCCCCCCACACGGACGGCACCAGGACTGCAACCCCAGAGAGTCGCTTTCCAGACAGGACTCCAGAGTCTAGGGAGGCCCCACTCGGGCGGTGGTCCGGGTGCCTGCTCGCCTCTGGGTGGTGCTCCCTCCTGGGGGTTGGCTCAGCCCCCCCAGTGCAGGAAGCACAGCCCCGCCTCAGTGCCAGCCTCAGTGCCTGAAGTTTCCATCAGAGCCACAGACACCTCCACCCCAGCGCCTTCTCCTCCTGGGTCCTGCCTCTGGTCTGGGCGTGGTCAGTGCACAGCAACCAGGGATGGCGACAGCCACGGACACGGCCCCAGGAGCTCCGTGGGGCTCAGTGACGCCATCAGCAAGTGGCACTTATTTCTAAAGCGATTTGTGCTTTGGAAAATTATAATTCCTCGTCCTTTGATTTGTAATTTCTTGGAAAACCACAGACATACCAGTTATAGACAAGCCCCATGGACATTTTATAGGAATCTGTATTTACAGGTATGGAGCTACTTTATGGAGTTTGACTTCAATGCGCCAAAAATACAAAATGCTTTAATGAGCAGAGTTTCAGTTTGGGAAGATTAACAAGTTCTAAAGATAGATGAAGGGATGGTTGTACAACGTAATTAATGTACTTAATGCCACTAAACTGTAAATATCTACCTAAAAATGGTTGTGGTGGTAAATTGCATATTATATGTTTTTCCAGTACAAAAAGTAAATAATTGATCTTTATTATTGGTATTAACACTCCCCTTCACAGTCGGATGCAGCTGGCACCTCCGCCCCAGCCCAGCTCCACCGCCTGTGCCTTGGGAGCAGTGGGAAACCCGGGATCCCTCCACAAATGACGGCGCAGAAGCGACAGCTCCAAACCCAACTGCGAGCCCCACCCCTCGTTCTCTGTGTCCTGTGCTACAGAACACAAGTGCCGCAAACAGCCCGGGGTTCTGAGCAGCAGGGCACAGGTGGGCTGCGCGTGACAACCTCCGTGACAAACCGTTTTCCAGCAGGAAAGGATGGAAAGTACAAACACAGAGGCAAAAACAGGAAAAGAAATTGCTGTGCAAGAGGAAATCCAAATCTCGCTTACGTATCTGGAAAAGAAACAAGTTCACAGTGGAAATTTTTATGTCTCTGGACTGAAACCAGTGCAGGTAAATTACTTCCACAGCGAACGGCTTCACCCCAACACACCATCAAAGACTCCTCCCAGCCACGGAAGACGATGTGGCCTTAATGTGACACTGGGCCACGGGACCAGTTCTGGGTTCTGCTCATGAGTGAGTAAAACACAGCTCCTCGCCAGTAAGTGAGGACCCTGGGTGTCGCTGCCGCCGCACCCCTACATCGAGGCAGTGAGCGGGCCGCGAGGCGTGCACTGCTTGCGAATCCCAAACAACGGGGCTTGAGAACCGTGTTTATAGCGTTAGACTTTTCTTGGAGCTTCAGGTCCATTTTGTGCAAAATGAGGATTATACAACATGGTTTGCTGTGAGAGTCACATGACAATTTAAGAAATCCTTGGTTAACGGTGAAATACTAAGTCACTGATTCTGTGTGTTCTCAGGCAGGGGTTCCCCTGACCCCACCCCAGCCGCCCCGGCTCTGCCGGCTGGGTGAGCACCAAACTCTGTCTCACCACCCCACCCCGAAATACTGGTGCAGGAGGCCCCCCAGCCATGTGGGGAATTATTTCTAAGGGTCCCTACAGTAAAAATGGTATCAGAGGTGAATTTTAGGGAGTAGTGGATGTTAAAGGGAAAGAAATGGATACAACCGAGCAGGAGAATGACACAAACAGGGACAGAAAAACCAAAACGTAAGACGCAGGCATCTGAGAGGCCTGGGTGTGAAAGTGTGATTGGATGACCTTCCTGGGGCCGACGTGGGAGAACTGTGATGCTGCCGCGGGGGCCAGCGTGTGGCAGGCGGGAGAGTAAAACAGCAGGACGAGGAGGGCAGGAGGCAGGAAATCAGCTCAGCCCAGCCGCCGGCCCAGCTGGGCAAAGGAGCCCAGACTCTGGGACTTCCAGCCCTTTGACGGAGCAGACATGCCACAGACAGACACAGGACCGTGTCCGTGGGCAGCACCATCCGTGCAGGGCAGCCCGACTGTAGGACCCCCTCATTCCCTCCTAAAAAGATTTCCTTCAAATGGAACAGCATTTAATTGGATTCAAAATTATTAGTAATTTGGAAAGTAAATAGCTCCCTGAGCTTAGAAATCCTGAAGCTGCCATTTAGGTGCAGAGTAAATGCAATAGCCTTTGCTCCGAGGTAATGACGTCATCACCTTACTGCTTTTTTCTAACGAAGACACCTCAAACACAAAATGCTTAATGGGCACAATTTAAGACCAACACCTATCGGTTATTTCTTACCTACACAGTGATGTTCAGCGTCATCCAAACCTGCCGGAGCATCTCAGCCCAAGGTGATCCCAGCACAGCCCTCGCACGGGATGTGTCCTGGCCCCACCCCCCGGTCTGCTGGGAGCTGCTTCTGCGCAGAGGTGTCCTCTGGGGGCTTCTTAACTGATTCACTGGCTTCTCAGTAAGCACCTACTGTTTGCAGGTGAGGGTGCGCCCACCAGGCTTTCAGGGAGCTGTCAGCTCTAACCCCAGCCCTGTCGTCCCCTCATCTCTTCCCTCCAAACCGAGGCCTCCCATTCGCTCCTCTGACTGCCTGGAAGGCCCTTGGCCCCTTGCAGCCTTGTCCCCACACTCAGCTCCGGGGCCACCTCCTCACAAAGCCCTTTGGGCCCTCTGTCCAAGGCAGGTGCTTTCTGCCCAGGTGCCACGGCACCTGCCACGTGGGAGGGGGCCACACTTTCCCAGGAGATGTACACATGGTTGCAGGTCCCTTGAGGAAAGGAGCCATGACCTGACCTTGTGTCCCCAGGATGCAGCAGAGTGCTGGGCACATAGTAGGTGCCTAATAAATGAGGCTGCTCCGTAAATGGCAACCTGAATGCTCCTCAGAGTTCAGGGGTGTTGGCCAGAGGGGTCCCAGCACTGCACACACCAACTGGGAGGAACCTACCACAGACTGCACGGGATGAGTGGACACGCTCCAGAGAAGCAGCAGTTCTATGACGATCACCAACAACGACCTACGAGCTGAATTTTTAGCACAGGCCTCTTTTTGTCTGGTGCAAAATTATGGCTGGCTGACTCAGGTAGGAATATCCAGGTCAAAGGGGAGGTAGGAACATCCAGGTCAAAGGGGAGCAAAACGAAAACCTGACTTCCGGGAGGTGCCAGAGGCCAGGTAACCCCTCCAAAATCTCTGGGCTGAAGGTAGGTGAGCCCAGCTGACTCTGTGGCCACCTATGCCCAGCAAGGCCTGGGAAGCTCAGACATGACCCCTCCCCACAGAGGCTGGGGCACTTCTCACTCCCAGCCTTTGTCGACATGTAGAAAAACACTGCCTGGATCTTCACGGCATCCCCCAGACACAGACTGCGGCTTTGCAGAGGTGGGCGTGGCGCGGCCCGGCCTCCCAGAGCATCACGTGCAGCCGTGGCAGGCACAGGAAGGTGGGGGGAGCCCTCGACTTTCTTGGTAACCTGCAGCTTCAGGCTCAAGGAGGCTCAGAGAACGCCTACCCACCAGATGACCTGTGCACCCCCACAGAGCCCACCGGAACCCTCCGCGGTCCCGTCAGACTGAGCATGGTCCCAGGCACCCATGGCACTGGCCACCCCCAGCCCTGGGGTCTCGTGTCCTCCAGCCCTCAGGTGGCCTTCCCGGGGCGCCCATTTGCGGCATCACGGCAGGCTGGAACCTCCATCGCCTTCCTGCTCCCTGAAATCACGCTGCGTGTTCTTCATCTACTCAGCAGTGCGCTGCCGAGAGGGACGCTGTACTCTGTGGGCAGAGCCGCGTCTGCTTGTTTGCCGCAGCCCTGGAGGGAGCCTCACTAGCACCTGGCGAGTCCAGGACCCGTGCCCAGCTCGCAGGCCTACAGGGCCAGGGGGCTCCGGGGCCCGGCCACCGCGCAGGGTCGAGGCGCCTGCAGTGCTGGCCTGAGCACGCACGTGCTGGGGAGCGGCGCGTCCTCCCTCTAAAGTACGCAGCAGCACATGACCCTCACCTGCCCCGGGAACAGAGAAGCCCACCCTGTTTTGCTGTCTGAGGAGTGTGCTGTTTTTTGTTTAAAAAGATTTGTTTCAAAGACAAATCCTGCTAACACAGGCAGCCTGGAAACCAATCACTTTGGCTTGGGATTGTCTTTGGCTTAAATCTGAAAAGAAAGCCCCAAACTGTGCCTCCAAGCCTGGCCTTGTTTCCCACTGAACGCAGATATACAAACATGTTAATCTCCACACAACAAGCCACTCTGACATGATGGAAACAACAAAATGACAATTTTTAGCCACACGACACTCTGGCTACAGTGACAGGTGTGATCTGCTCCCATGCAGCGGCATCCACTTTGGCTTTGCTGAACTTCAACTGGACGGACCCACAGCATCTCGCCCACGGGCCAGGCTGGGAGGAACCTCCACTCACGCAAAACACCAGGAGCTCGGAGCAGTGGGAACCTGGCGGTTCCCTCCTGCCCCAGGTCTGTGTGTCCTGGCAGGGAGGCGGCCACCACAGCTCAGGCAGAGCCTGTCGGCCTTCACTGCACCATCCATGTGGGAAAATCCAAAGATCGTGAGTTTCCACACCACACAGTAACAGTCTTCAAAGATGCATTTTTTCAAGTGACAAAGAACCAATTCGGATATTACTCCAATGCCCTAATAAGGAGAGATCCACTGGCAATATGTATTTGAGTTCAAAATACACATATCTTTTCACCCAGCAAGACCATTTCTACTAGTTTACCCAAGAGAGAGAACTTGGCAAGCACCTAAAAATGCTCAACAGTTTATAATAATGAGAAATTGGAACAATTTAAAGAATTATCAACTGATAAAGGACTGATTACACTTTGTTAAACCCATATAACTGATATGTCCACCCTAAGAGGATGACGCATACCTACATACATCTACAAAAAGACAAAAAGTAATGTTGGGTTAAAACAGTCTCTATGGCATGTACCTCAAGACCCCGTCTGTGTAAAACCACACCCCACTAATCGCATCTCTAGTGAGACGCCTGCAGTGGTTTCACCAAAATGTCAACAGTCATCGCCGTAGGGTGGTAGGTTGTTTCCATGTCGCCTGAATGTTTGTTTGTTTTTTTCACTACTATGTTACAAACAGAAAAGACTTTCTAAAGGCAAAAAAAGTTTTATAAAGAGTTTAGTGACAGGATGTGTTCATGATACATTAAGTTTTTAAAAAGAATCCAAATTATAAATACACTATGGGTCTGAATAATCTAAAAAAAAAGGTAAGAAAAGAATAGAATCCAATTCAATCAATATAAACTCTCACCATTTCTAGAGAAGGTGTTTTGCTGGGACCATCAGAGAATAAAAATGAGCCATCTCTGCTTCCCTCTCCATCCCCACGGGCTCAACTGCAAGAGGACAGACACGAAGGCTGCAGGCAGGGCACGCCGTGGGAGCCCCGCAAGCGCAGCCTTCACGTGGGCGCCTGGAGGACAGCCCTGATTCTTGTGGACGGGGCCTGTGCTTTGTTTCTCTGCAACGGGCTGCTCAGCACATTCTCTCCTCCCCTGCACTCCCACTCTAGGGCGAGCGTGGCTTTGGGCATTGTGTTTTGTCCATGTTCCCACAACAGAGTGGTGGGAGACTTTCTGCCCTTTTTTAAATTAAAGAAAAAAGGAAATCCTTCAAATACACAAACTCCCAGGAATCCATGGCATTTAAAGAAGCAAACGTGTCTCGTGGAAAAGCTCCTACACCAGGGTGTAAATCCCACGTTCTATGTCCCTACGAGCACAGGGAGTAACTGAGGCTAATTTAGCAGAAACATTCCTCTCCCTGCCCCCAACACATACAACCCCAAAACTCTAGGCATCTGAGGAAAGAGAATAAAATGCGGAAGGGAATACAGAAATTAAATTCTGACAGCTTAATTTAGTGCTTCCTACTGAGCAGTGAACACACCTCTAGTACTTACATAAGAACCAAAAAAAGGCTAGGCGCGGTGGCTCATGCCTGTACTCCTAGCACTTTGGGAGGTAGAGGCCAGAGGATCGCTTGAGGTCAGGAGTTCAAGACCAACCTGAGCACAAGTGAGACCCTGTCTCCACCAAAAACAGAAAAATTAGCCGGGTGTGGTGCCTGTAGTTCCAGCGACTCAGGAGGCTGAGGCAGGAGGATTGCTTGAGCCCAGGAGTTGGAGGTTGCAGTGAGGTGAGATGATGCCACTGCACTCCAGCCTGGGTGCAGAGCAAGACGATCTCACACATACCAAAAAAAAAAAAAAAAAAAACCAAGAAAATCCATTATAAGGAGCATGGATGTGCTTGATACTCTAAGATCCTCCCAGTGTCCACAACCAAACTCTTGATCATTCTGTGTCTTACTCTGAAGAACGTCCCTTACTTTTCCAGCAACTCACTTGAGTGAATCACAGCAAACATTCCCTTTTGCGCAACTTCTGATAAGTCAAAAAGTTGACAAATGTGTTCTCCTCGTCCTATTAATAGGAACCTGAAGAATGTCCAGAATGCCAAAAACAGTCGACACATGCAAATGTGCAGTGTTTGTGTTTACTTTAAAAGTACACAGTTCAGAATAGTCTAATTGTGCTGAAAATCTTTCAGTGTGATTAAGCCTTCTCACTCCCCAGGGAGGAGACACAGGCCTTCCTCACGCTCCTGCCTGGAGGTAAGAAACAAGCCTACAGGGTACGCTGGTATTTGAAGGATTTATTTGATGGATAAGTGGTGAAAAATTACTGTTTGCACTTCCTGTTTATTCTGCTAAAAATAAAAAGAGACACTCTGTGTATCCTTTGCCGGTCTTGGTTATGAGTGCTCTGATTAGGGCCAGCTTCCCAAGGCATTCCTGCATCCCCGGGAGGGCAGGGGACAGAGAAGTGAGTCCTTCACACTCACTGGGTCTGCAACCCAGACGCTGCAACATGAGTCCATGTTCTCCTACACGAACACTTCCTTCTGGCAACTGCCCTTTCTATCACTTAGTAAACGGGCAAAGCACCCCAGGGGAGGGCAGGATGGTAGCTGCTGTCTGCCCAAGGGGAAGGCCTGTAGCTTTTCGGTCTCCGGCCAGATGCAGGGTATGCCTGGTAAACACAGAGGGAAGAAGGTGGTGGGTCATCCACTTTGGTGGGCAGAAATGCCACGCAGCACACGCTGAATGTCTTGAAGCCCCTTGAGGACAAAAGCCAAGGCACTCCTAGACTGTTACCTGCGCCCCCAATGCAAGAGGGATTCTTAACCTGACATGTGCCAAGCGCCCGTTAATAATGTGATGATGCCTAGGAACCCCTTCTCAGAACGGCATTCTTAAAGGCATAAAATAAAATACAGGGGACTACAAAGGAAAAAAATGATTTTGAAGACAAAGCAGATGTGCAATACATTACTACATGTGCCTTCACGTTAATGCATTAAATAGCAACACGTACCATTGTTTATAAGTAACGATTACTGTAAATGAGGCTGAGGATATCTGAATACGACTACCACATGATACGAAAGTATGTCTGATTTCTACCGGTCACGCAGTGACAGGTCTGGCTAATCCCATTCCCAATAAGGACGAGGGACGTGAGCTCAGGACACCAGGCTCCTGTGCCCCACCTGGGGCCTCTCACAAAGGTACAGGAAGTTTCCTATCACCAGGGGAAGAGAGGATTTTAAAAAAATTTGAATATGTTCATTAGAAAGTCAAAGTACTCACACATATTGAGAATGGCTGAACTTTGGAAATAAATGCTGGAGACAAACCCAGAAAACCTCAGCAAGGAACATGGCTCGTCCCCGAGAGCGCCAGAGTCCGCTCACCAGCAGCCAGCCCGGGCAGGACAGCACTTCTGCTGCGCCGGCTTCACGGAGATACAGTCTGCACAAAGTTCACCCATTTCACCCAATGGCTGTTAGTATCTTCCCGCAGATCTCTAGTTCCAGAAGGTTTCTCACCTGAAAAGAAACCTTGTCCCTCCTAATTCTCCCCTCCCCTGCCCCTGGCAACCATGAATCTCCTTTTTGTGTCTATCTGCCCATTCTGCCTATTCTGGACTTTTCCCTTAGGGTTCTTGCTGTTCCTGGTGGTTTGTTCTATAAAATCACCACGAGCACTGACTTAATGAGCACGGAACACTGCCCCTGGGGGGATACAGGGTTGGGTTCCTGCAAGCCCCTGGTCTCGACATTTTCTTGATACAGAGCCCTGAATAACGGGAGCCAACCACGAAAGTCACGCACAGCACGGTGTGTCTGAGGCTCACCCGTCGGTGGTGTGTGTCAGTCGTCATTTCTTTTCACGGCTGAATCAAACTCCAGTGTCCGGACATGTGCACACTCTGTGTCCCCTCACCAGCGGGAGGGCTCTTGGGTTGCCTCCACCTCTGGCTGCTGTGAACATCTGTGCGCACGTTTTTGCCTATATGCATTTTTCCACGTGCTAGTGTTTTTTGAGTTTTCACACCTACATTCGGAAGGACAGCTGACTGTGGTTTTATTGCCATGTCCTTGTGTGGTTTGGGGGAAGAGATATTTCAAATGACAGGTTAATTTTGTTAACATAGTTGTGGGTTTATTTCGGCATGTATTAGAAGAATGCTGACTTTTCATTTGTGATAGTAATAGTTTCCTCTTAAAATATATTTAAACATGTCTGTGCACAGGAGTTATTAAGTCACAGAGCAGGTGTGGCTGCTGTAGAGTCGCGGAAGCAGCATGATGGTGACCAACACCTCAACACCTGCTGCAGTAAAAGGCTGCGGGATCGTGAACGTCGACTCTGGGGGTTGGGGCTCGCTCCTGCCCCCACCACGATGATGCCTGGCTTGGTGTGACACCACCCGTCACACAGATCAGCAGGTCTGTCCCAGACACCGGGGCACCCGACTGTCCAGGGCTACATGGCTGCCCTGACACTCCCAGCTCCCATGTCACCGTCCCCACAGGCAGAACCCACTGAGGACAGTGCACATGTGAGCAGCCAGTGGCTCGGCACCCTCAGAATGTCTTCCTGTCTAACCCTGACGACAACCCAAGAGGCAGTGCCGTTCCACTCTACAGACAAGGACACGGACGCTCAGCAGGGTGGGGCACATGCCTGCGTGATGGACCAGTGACAAGGTGGGGCGTGCGCTGGGGTCTCCCTGCTCCACGTCGGGATGTGCCAGGAAAAGGCGGCGGCTGTTGGCAACACACTCATGCTGAAAACACAGAATTTAGAAACCCCAAACCAGCTGGTTAAACATGAGGCTACTCGTCTGAGGACAGAGGAAGAAGGAAAACTAAATGATATGGACAGGAGGCAGGGCCTTGGCCGGCAAGAGGAAAGAGGGGAAGCTGTTGGAGTGCTGGGCGGTTGGTGTACTCCCGCCTGGAACACTGCAACACGCAGACCCGCGTTTCCTGTCCGCAGCCTCAGTGAGTCAACGGTGGGGCTGCCAAGCCCACCTGGGCTGGCATCCAGAGGGCAGAGTGCCTTCTGCCGGCCTTCAAACCCAACTCCACGGCCATCGGGACAGAAAGGCTTGTTTCCTGTACGGTGGGTGATGAAGCCGTGTGCATGTGCGCAGTTTACACGCTGCTGCTCGCCCTGCACCTGTGAAAGCCGCTGCCATGACCTGGGACGCTTAGCACGGCCGGGAACGAGCCCCACTCTGTGCTCCTGGCCGGATGGGGCGATGCATGCTCTGCGTGAGAGGAGGTGGGGCCACGTGCCCTGTGTGAGAGGCGGGGCCGGGTGGACAGCAAACTAGCCCTGAGGAGAATGAATGAGACACAGAGAAGGCAGACTGAGAGGACGGAGAACGCAGCAGCGGGGAACACCACGAGCTCACCGGAGAGAGTGTCTGAGACCAGGCCTTTCTGCCGAGCGGTGTGTGGGCAGGTACAGACACCTGAGTAGTGTGAAGGGGCCCAGAGCTCCAGGTGGGGGGCAGAGGGGTGCACGCCTCCGTCCCAGGACCAGCTAGGTGGCAGGTGGAGAGAAGCAGGCAGAGAACAGAGGGTGCGTACCCTGAAGGCTGTGTAGAGCCGGGCCCTCATCCCCCAGCAGTCCAGGGACTAGCAAGGAAGCTAAGCTTAGGCCGTACTCTCAGGCCGCTGTGAGGAAGTGACACTGTGTTGGCTTCTCGGCACCATCGGAAGGACCCCCAGGCCCAGCAAGAACCACAGACAGACATTCTCATCCGCAGAAGATCAGTCTGAAGTGAGGCCAGCAGGTGCCCTGCCATTCCCATCCATCCTCACAGAACAGCAGCAACAGCTGGTGTTTGCAGGGCACAGAGCACAGGCCGGCACTCAGGGTAACTGGATGGGGAGGTGCCAACAGAGCCAGGGCACTGAGGTGGGGGGGGGGCCAGTCTGCGGACGGGAATGGGACAGCCCGACCCCCACCTCGCCCAGGGCACGGCTGCTCCTTCCTCTGGTCCCAGCTCAGGCCTGCCCCCCGCTCCCCGAGAGACCCCTGTGTTGCACAGTGCATGCGCCGAGCAGCTGTGACGCATGGCAGCCTTGTGCGCCCGCCGGCCGCTCTGTCCTGAGGTGTCAGTGCTTGCCGTGCGCATAGTAGGTCCTCCCAAGGGAGGGGAGCAATCGTCAGCAAATCAATTACGAAAATCATGACATGATTTCCCAGTACCAAGCCTCCCCTGCAGGTGGGTCTTTCCTTCAGCATATTATTTTGAAACAACAAGGTTCTCCCAAGTTCAGAGATGGAGAAAAAATTCCAAATGCCATTCTGAGACGCAAGCAGCGTGAGGTCCCACAGTGGGTCTGCAGCATGGCACACCCCGGCCTTCCAGCCATTAAGCTGTGTCAGGACAGCTTTCATTTGGACATAAACGCTATTGCTATTACTTACTGCAAAGCTAGGCCTTCAAAGTTATAATTTAAAGCTAACATTTTTCCCAATTCTAAAAAGACAGTGGAAGATATGTACTGGCAACCCTGTGTTTCATTCCTAGGCCACTGACCGATGCCTCTTCATTGCTTAATTCACTTGCTTCCAGTGAAAACACCAAAAGCATCAATATTATTTTTTCCTCAGTATTTAAAAGTCAGAAGTCAACATTATTTAAGGTGGAAATGCAGTCATTTTAATATTTTAAGTCTTTCTAATAAATAAATGTTGACCCAAACCATTTTAATTTCCTTAATCTCCCACTACAAGCTGGAAAACAGAATCACATGGTCCTGTGATTATATATTTTTAAATACTATAATTATATAATAATTATAATTAAATATTATCCATAATACTTTACATTCTTAAATATATAATTAAATATAATATTGGATATTATAAATATAACAATATAATTAAATCATATAATTTGTTTTTAAATAATTGCTCAACAAGACTAGCAGGCCAGCCTTCTTGGTACCTCGTTTCTGGATGAAGACCCTGAGCAGGGGATTTGCACTGGAGACCGCCTTGCAGAAGTTGTCATCATTGTTGATGGGCAGGAGGTCTCCGTGCACATCTGCATAGCCGATGGTGACGTCGCTGCTGGAGATGCGGTGGGTGTGCACAACCAGCTTGTAGAAATCCTCGAACTTCCCAGGCTTGTGACGGTCCAAGGAGAACCTTCGGAATTCCGCCCCAAACTAAAATGCAAGAGACCAGAGTAAATAAACACCAGAAAAAGAGAGCCAGAAATAAGGTGTGAGTTTACTTAATAAACAAGTGTTTGCTGAATTCCAGGGGGCCCTGGGGACACAGTGACAGTGTCTCTGTTTTCACGCAGGCAACAGTGAGCAAACAAGAAATTTCACTGAAGAAGAGGAACCTTAAGGAATTAAAAATTGTAGTGACCATGGTACAGCTCCTTCATCCACACTGACCCAGGACAGCTCCCTCACGCACATCCTGAGGACAGGACAGGCCAGGCCATGGTGCACGGGTCGTAGGAAAACCAATGTCAAAATCAATATAAATATGCCGGGTAGCATGAAACAAGAGTCCAAGTTCACGGGCAAAGAAAACTCGGAGGCAAGAGAGGGCCTGATGAAACCTCAGGACTTTTTCCTGAGGGCAAGGGAAAGCCTTTAAGGGTTTTAATTTTAAGTTAGGAAGTGTCTTGATTTTATTTGTATTTTAATAGGATCAAATGGCTACATTTCAAAAGAATCAGAAATGGAGGTAAAACTCATGAAGGACCCTGGTAACACATTGTGCTCCACGAAGCCACAGGAGACAAGAGGGTAGGTTCTGGGACTTGCACGATGACAGAGAGGGTCTCCTGTCAAAAGACAGCATTGACGCCCCCCTCTGGATCTGTAATTAGGTGGCCTGACTTGGGAGATGCCTAGGGGCCAGCCTCTTTGCCAGCAGCCCCTGGCCTGGCCCGACACCCACGCAGCAGCCTCCCGGGCTACAGGCCGCCTGTCAGGAGAGGCCCTGGCGTTTGGGCTTAGGACGCTGGCCCCTTCACCTGGCGACAGGGACCGCTGTTCACCAGGTGGTGTAGACTCTGTGCTCTTCGACGCAGCTGAAAACTGAGTATGTCGGATGGAATACATAGGCAGTCCCTGGGTGACAGATGGGTACATTCCTGAGAACATCTGCAGGTCAGATGTGTATGTAGCTCAGATCCCTGGTGACCACATATGGCAGTAACGATGATAACAACACCACTGTGATGGCTCCTATGTGGTAATCACGGCACAGTGCAACACTGTGACATCAATAATAACATCCCTGAACTGCAATAGTAACTTACAGAGACTATTGTGCTTTTTAATTCAAACAAACATAAAAACAAATTCATATAAAAGGTTGAGACAGGAGACGGGAGAAAATTCAAAAATGCATATTAGGTTATTAAGTATGAAATGTCCAATGTCCTTAAGTACGAAGTTAGACAGTTGGTATCTCTGATATTTCACTTTGACACTTCTTGTTTTATGTTTATTGTGAAGGTGCATCCTCAGTGTTTCAAACATATGGTTTAGCTTGTGATTATTCTTCTAATTTTTTTAGAGCAATTTTTGTGAAAACATGGATAAGTCAAAAATTCATGTCATTTTCGAATATGAGCTGTTATAGAACCAGTGCATCGCAGATGGCTCAAAATATCAACGAAGTGCTTGGGAAGGATGTGGCTAATGAACGCACAGCACGGCGATGGTCTGAGAAGTTCCATTCTGGTGATTTTCATCTTCAAAATGGGCCACGTGGGCGACTTGAGACCCAGGTGGATAATGATGAGCTGAAAGCTGTAGTGGAAGCGAATCCATCCCAATCTACGCATGAACTAGCAGCAAGGTTTGACATTACTATTCCAAAATATTGGACCATTTGAAACACAAGGGTAAGGTAGGGAAGCTCGATAGATGGGTTCTGCGTGAATTAAACAGGAGTCAGAAGAGAAATCTTTTCGAAGCTTGCCTTTCTTTTGCTGTCATGACATAAAGGCAAACCATTTCTACACTGTATTGTTATGTGTGGTGAAAAATGCGTTCTTTTTGACAATCGCAAGCATTTGGCACAATGGTTGGATAAAGATGAAGTGCCAAAACACAGTCCAAAGCTGAATATTCATCAAAAAAAGCTGATGGTGTGTGTTTGGTGGTCCAGCGCTGGTATTATCCACTATGGCTTCGTGAAACCCGGTCTATAGATTCCAGCAGGTGTCTACTGCAACCACTTGGATGAAAAGATGAGGATACTTGTGATTAAACAACAGAGACTGGTCAATAGAGACAGGCCAGTCCTCTTGCAAGACAACTCTCCACATGTTGCACAAACAATGCTGCTCAAACTACAGAGGTTGGACTTGGAAACTCTCTGTTATCCACCGTATTCACCAGACCTTGTACCAAGTGACTACCACTTCCTTTAGGCTTTGACCACTTCTTGCAGGGAAAAATATTCAATTCTCAACAAGCTGCGGAAAACACCTTTTGTGATTTCATCTCCACTTGTTCTCCAGGTTTCTTCGCTGCTGGCATGAATGAGCTACTGTTAACATAGGAAAACTGTGTCGACGGTTTAGGTGCATACTTTGATTAACTGTACTGCTTCCTGTTTGAGATATAATAAGTATACTTTTGATATGAAATCAGACATTTCATATTTAATGATCTAATAATATTAAAGGTTAACACTCACCTAACGTTCTATAAATGCTACGCTAATAGGAATGTTAGGCTTATTTTGATCTTCTAACGAAATCAATAATAACCTTTCCATTTCAGTAAGGAATCCACTGTGCTGCTCAGTGATGACTGGTGCGCTGGCTGGCTCGCTGCCTGGCACACATTCCCGTATTCTCGCTTTACCTTTACAGCTGTCCCGACAGTCAGCGACTGAAGCCTGATATTCCCGTGCGGGGCGACATCCGGCCTTCTCCAAACGCTTAGTTATTTCTACTTTTGTTCCCACCGTCGTCACCTCTGTCCTCGCTGCAGCCTCCCCTGGACTCGCCGTGGACTTCGCTTTGCAGGCTTGGTCGTCAGGGCAGACACAGACTCACAAAATCGAATTTAAGAGTTAAGAGGAAAGTGGTGCCGTGCGTAAGTGACTGTGAAAGCAGAGACCAGGCGCCAGTGCAGAGACGCTGCACCAGTGAGCCGCTCACGCCGGGCGGTCTGTTTACACACACAGAAGAAAGCAGTTCCCAAATTATTAATTTAATTATTTAATTACAAATTACCCTATCAGGAGCCTTGGGAGCCCATTCATAAGTTCAGAATGGCATTAAGCCGGGTCGTCAGTAATCGGGCACGGCCTGTATAGAAAAATTAAGTGTCTAAAGTTTACACAAAACTAGTCACTATGTCATCTGGAGAACACTGTCAATGAGTCAGGAGCAAATCATCTAAAATCATACGTGTTTGCAGCAGAATCACCTGGAGGGTCATCAGAGGGCTGTTCTGGGGTGTGGTGCAGGAATCTGCATTTCTGACAAGTTCCCAGAAGAAGCTGATGCCATTGCTCTGGGGACCACACAGAGAACCTCTGGTTTTAAGGGAATCAACTGCCAGACCTGACACTTGGCAGATTCTCTTAATGAAAATGACTTGTCTGAGAAAAAATCTCCTTCCCCAGCTCCATTTCAAAAAGCACCTCCCCAGGTTACCAAAAGCAAAACAAACCTCTCACAGCCCTGCATAGCCTCCAGGAATAAAAAAACCTCCAGGGCACACAGCAATGGGACAGTTCAAAACACTGGTTTGGGAAAAGCCACATTCAATAATTAATCAAAACTCCTCAAGCTGTTTTCCAAATACGCAGTAAAGAAAGAAGCCTGATCCCAGAAACCGTGTCTGGCCAAAGTCACACCTCTGAGTGCAGCTCTGAGTGCCCAAAAGGGGTGGAGGGAAGAGCTGCCCCGCACCCCTGCTATTGTCAGAGAGTCCACTGCGGACCTGACAATTTCTTCTCAGCATTTGCCCCAAGGATCTACCACCAGCCGGCCTGGCGTGTGGGCAATGCAGATTCTTTCGTGCACAGGGCCTGCAAGACTCTAAGGCAGAAGACATCAAGCCCTCAACATGTTTTATGTAGTTTCTTTCAGAGTCACTATCCAATCAAATCACAGAGCATTTATCTCACTAACAATCAACCTCTTGTTCCCATCTCATATGGCTAATACATCCTAATGTCCAAAGCAATTGTTTCTTTTTTATCAGTAGTTTTCTTTTCACTAAATACGTAAAAGACTTTAACCATGTATAATGAAATTGGTAAGAGTGTTCCTTTTACATATAATTCTCATTTGAGTACACCCCCTTCCCCCTTCAGGACACCAGCACTCACCCTAGCCCAGGGCAGGCCCACCCTGCTCACCCTCACTTCCCATGAGACTTAGCACGGTGCTCCCTACAGTTTAAATGCTGACAAACGGCACATGCTAAATATTAGTTCTACAATGTTTAAAGCTTAACTGCATTTAGCAACTAATCTGAGATGAATCTTAATTCTCAGTACATTGAATAATAGTACGTTCTCAAAATATGTCTTAACATGTTAATTTGAAATGAAGAATGAATTCAGACTTTTTCCTGAGAGAAAACAAGTCTTATTTGTGTTTGATAATGAGGCTGGCTTTGCCAGGTATGTGGTAAACGTGTTTCATACACTCTGTGAACTAAAATAAAATCTTACGGCTCACCTGCCACCGCCACTGCCACCGGCTGACTGAATGGACCCCCTCTTGGCCAAGAGGATATCCCCAAACTAAACTGTCTGCTAGGAGGAGGGAGGTCAGACAAGCCTCATCATGCCCCCCCTTGTTGGAGACACCTTGGTAACCCACTAACAGGCCTAAGGGTATGCAAGACAAACCTGCAGGTCCTCAGTTTAAACAACAAATAAACATTCCAAGACTTTATGTTGCAGCCAGATTGCAGAACGGGGGATGGACACAGAAAGAAACACACAGACACACACAAGACGTACAAGACTGCAGTGGTCGATTCCACCAGTCATTTTATTTATATACTTTTTCTATGTCCGGCAGTTACTTCCTGGTATGTGACTACCTTGGGCGCCTTGAGGAAAACATATTTTCATTCCTTCCAGACGATTGCTCAAGAGAAGCAGACGTTTGCATCTTAACTTCTTTATCTCATTACCGTATGCAGGACGATGAGACGCCTTGGGTTGTTTGCAAGACCCCAGGCGCTTGGTTATCTGTCATAAAACTATCTGTCATGAGGAATAGTTCTGTTTGGTCAACAGGCTGTGTCCGGGCCTATTGACCTCTGGCGCCAAGGAGAGCACACCCAGTTTCGCTGACTGTGGGCTTAAGCCAATTTTTGCTCAGGGACGGTTCCTACACTTTACACAAAGCTTCATGTCTTTAATCAATTATAAGTCAAAGAATCTTTAAACCCAACTATAACCTATAAGCTTCCCCGACTTCGAGATGGCCCACCTTTTGGGGCCAAACTAATGTATGCCTCCCACGTATTGATTTATGACTTTACCTGTAGCCCCTGAAATGTATAAAACTGTGACCCAGCCACACTGAGTCCACTTGCTCAAGGCTCTGTGGGCGTGGCTCCAGGTCATGGTCCTCAAATTTGACTCAGAATGAATCTCTTTAAAATTATTTTACAGGTTT